>PVHX01003536.1:0-124288 GCA_004024805.1 Geosciurus inauris
CATCCTATCCATCCCTTAATCTTTTCCCACCCCATCTCACCCCATTCATCTCATCCCATCCATCCCATCTATCCCATTCGCCCCACCCTATCTCATCCCATCCTATCCCACCCATCCCACCCCTCTGTCCTGTGCACCCATCCTTTCCACACATCTGCCAGGCAGCTGCTCCCCGACCACAGCTTTGACACAGTGCTGCCACGGGGAGGGACAGCAATAATAAGAAGTGGCACATGTTGGGTATTCTCTGTGCACTGAGCGTATTCTAAACACTCAGGTGCATTGTCTTCCTCAGCCTCACAACACGCTGTAGGGTAGGAACTCTATTATCACCATTTTACACAGGAAACAAGGACTTGAAATGAGGGGATCTGCCCAAGTCACCCTGTTGGTAAGGAACACAAACCTGAGGGCTGCTGGCATCTCCTCTCTGCCCCAGCAGCTAAAGCCATGTCAAGCTCTTAGCTACCGTTGAGATGCTCTATAGAGACCAAGGCAGTGTGCCCGCACCCGCTGCAGGAGGCTGTTCACTGGGAGTGCCATCAGTGGAACTCGCGGAACCGGGAACGTCTGCTCTACCTCTGCCCTTGGTAGCTATGAGAAGTTGAAAACATGTCCCGGTTCCTATGAGCTCAGATTTTCCACTTTTAAAACGGGAGCAGAGCAAGTTAAAAACACTCTAATGTGGTTTAAAAGCGCCTCCATCTTGTGATTTCGTGGTAGGGAGGAGAGAAAGCAGGCGAGGCTAGTGTGGCTGCAGAGGTTCGGGAGGAGTGAGAGTGGCTGAGCCGGAGCACAGGAGGGGGTCAAGCTGGGGTGGAGGGGGCACCTGGCTGCGGATGCTGAGGAGGCCTCATGACAGGGCAGGAGACACGAGGATTAATGGAGTGAGTTAGGCAGGCGGGCCTTGGACGCAAGGCTGACCATGGGGACACTGTGGTTCTCCACGCTCCTGGCCCAAGGTGTGAACTCTCCAGCCTCACCTCGCATCAGGAGCTCTGGGTGGGCCCAAAAGACTCCAGGCGAACCCCCTATACTTTCGTGGGAGGAGCCACTGTGGCTGGCGCTGGGCACCATCCCAGGTGAGCAGGGGAGGTCTCCAGGGGCTGGCCCAGCAGTGGGTACAGAAGTGGCTGAAGGAGCAGATGGAGACAGTGAGGCCAAGGTCTTGGCCTCAGCCTGGAGGGAGAGGAAGGCACACTTGGAGCGTTTTCTAGGAGACAGGAACAACGTGCGTGAAGGTTATCGGGAATGAGGACAGCCTAATGGCGCTGCCAAGGCTGCGGTTCCCGGAGTGCCCAGCACCCACGTGTGTGCTCCTCAGTGGAGACTCATTTGGTCCTGAGAGCCTCACCAGGGTCACACCTGCAGGAAGAGCTGGGTGACTTGGCTCCAACGTTCTCGCCCTCTGTCCCTGCTCCTCCGTGGCTTGTCTTCAGGGAGACGGAGCTTGGTTTTGGTGTTGTTTGGGTTTTCTGGATGAGAGCTCAGGGCACCCTGAGCCAGGCACAGGGACTTTGCCACCAGGGTGCCTCTTGCACTCCTCCCGGAGACTTCCTACGGCAGATCCAATGTCACCTCTGGGGCCTGCATGAGGAAAGTGCAATGTGACTTTATTTCTTTTTGAGTTTGTTCTTTTTAGACACACATGACAGCGAGAGTATTTGGATGTATTATACATACATGCACGGAGTATGATTCATTCTGATGAGGACCCCATCCTTGTGGGTGTACATGACGTGGAGTTTCACTGGCAGGTGCTCACATGTGTACATGGAACGGGATGTCCAGTTCATTCTGCCATCTTTCCTGTTCCCATTCCCCTGCCCCTCACTCCACCTCCCTTTATCTAATCCAATGAACTTCCAGTCTTCCCTCCCCTTACTGGGTGTTAGCTTCCTCACATCAGAGAGAAAATTTAGCCTTTGTTTTTGGGATTGGCTTATTGCACTCAGCATGATAATCTCTAGTGCCATCCATTTACTGGAAAACGCCATAAAGTCATCTTCTTCATGACTGAATAATGTGGAACGTGACTTTCTGCACATGATGGAACGTGGAACACAGAATGGAATAGGATGTGATTCTTTGTAACAATTTTATAAACAGCAGTTGATTTCCACATAATTGCATTAAAAAACAAAAACTAAAACAAAGAAGTAAAACAGTTAAGCGACTACTGGGAATCTGGCTCATCCTGCTGTTAAAAGTCTCTGTGGGAGTGACGCAGCCACTTCAAGGTTTATATCAGCACGATTCACAATTGCTAAACTGTGGAAGCAACCCAGATGCCCTTCAATAGATGAGTGGATAAAGAAACTGTGGTACATATACATAGTAGAATATTATTCAGCAATAAAAGAGAATAAAATTATGGCATTTGCAGAACATTATGCTAAGTGAAGTAAGCCAATCCCAAAAAAACCAAATGCCAAATGTTCTCTCTGATTAGTGGATGCTGATACATAAGGGGGGTGGGAAGGGGGAACATAGGAGAAATGGAGGAACTTTGGATGGGGCAGGGGGAGGTGGGGGGAGGCAAGGGGGAATGGGTGTAGCAAAGATGGCTGAATGAGATGGACATCACTACCCTAGGTGCAATTTTTCCAGAGAGATGGAAAAATTGAGCTCTATATATGTACTATGACTTGAAATGCATTTAAATAAATTAATTAATAAAAAAGTTTCTGTGGGGTGTCTGGAGAATTTATCTACAACATATACTTAGTGCATTTATGGGAAAATCATATGGATTAGTAACAGAAAACTTGAAACAAAATATTTTCATGAGACAGAGCATGATCCTTATCTAGAGATGCTCTTTGAGGATGATTTCCCTTAGATTTCTGTTGTAATTGCATTATGTCAGATGTTTTGTGGGTGAGGGCAAAGCAGAGGCTTCTCATCATACCTCCAGGTGTGGGTCTGCATCTGTCTGGTGAGGACTGTGCACTGCTCCATCAGGGAGTGTGTCATGGTAGCTAACCCTCTTGAGCCTAGAGGGCTCTGTCATCTGGGTTAGGCCCTGGTCCTGCACAGAGCTCCTAACTCACTACACCTCTTGAGTCTAGAGGACTCTAATCTGGGATTGTCCCTGGTCCTGCACAGAGCTCCTAACTCACCCCATCTCCTTAGCCAGGAGGACTCTAATCTGTGGTTGGCCCTGGTCCTTCACAGAGCTCCTAATTCACTTCACCTCCTGAGTCTAGAGGACTCTAATGTGGGGTTGGCCTGATCCTGCACAGAGCTCCTAACTCACCACACCTCCTGAGCCAGGAGGACTCTAATCTGGGGTTGGCCCTGGTCCTGCACAGAGCTCCTAACTCACTTCACTTCCTGAGTCTAGAGGACTCTAACATCTGGGGTTGGCCTGATCCTGCACAGAGTTCCTAACTCACTTTACCTCCTGAGTCTAGAGGACTCTAATCTGGGGTTGTCCCTGGTCCTGCACAGAGCTCCTAACTCACCCCATCTCCTTAGCCAGGAGGACTCTAATCTGGGGTTGACCCTGGTCCTGCACAGAGTTCCTAACTCACTTCACCTCCTGAGTCTAGAGGACTCTAATGTGGGGTTGGCCCTGGTCCTGCACAGAGCTCCTAACTCACTTCACCTCCTGAGTCTAGAGGACTCTAATGTGGGGTTGGCCTGATCCTGCACAGAGCTCCTAACTCACCATACCTCCTGAGCCAGGAGGACTCTAATCTGGGGTTAGCCCTGGTCCTGCACAGAGCTCCTAACTCACCACACCTCCTGAGCCCAGAAAAGTTTATCATTATGTTTTCCTGTTTTCTGCACAGAACATACTTGTTCTACTGCCTGCTGTTCCCGGCAGGGAGGGAGCTGCTTTGATGGGTCAGTGGTTGAGAAGGTCTTGGGTAAAGAGCAGAAGGGAAGAACACTTTGAAAAAGTGTCATAGTTACTGTACTCCCTGTGCTATAGAAATATGGGGTGTCAGAACTTACATCTCCTCAAGTGCCCTTCACTTCTCTGACATCCATAATTGCTCCTCGTTGGCATTCTGTAACTTGAAGTCTTTTGCGTCGTCTCTCTGTGGTTGCTAGAGAATGAGCAGAACTTGACCTAACTACAGGTGGACCCCATGGCTGCTCTGTTATGTCTGGTTGTGGTTAGCTTTGAACCGAAGACAAATGTTAGCAGCTCTAAGAGGAAAACTACTTAGATATTTTCAGTTCACATCAGCAAGTACTCTTGAATGGTGCCAACGCTGTGCCAGGCACAGTGGATGGAAGGCATTTAAGACTGAATTCTTTTTTTCCAGGAGTTCTCGTGTCCAGCTGGAAATAGACACATAGTTATATCCGTCATGCCGTATGACCGCCCCCTTAAGAGTTGGGGAGGTGCCACGGTGTCCAGGAGAGGATGGTGTGGGTCTCTGCAGGGCTCGCCCCTGGACTAGAGTCAGAGTGTTGCTTGGTGTGCTCCAACTCGGCTTCAAGATTGCTGGGGCCGAGCATGAGGAGGCCCACGTCGGAGGAGGGGAGTCCAGAGCTGCAGCCACATTTATGCCCTAAAACGCTGGCCACACAGGGCAGCAGACGGCTCTGGCTGGTCCATGGCAACCAGTCTGCCTCTGTGAAGGCAGCTGTATGTGAGAGGTGCCGCCAGCCTCTGGGGCCAGGCGCCGGTGGGAGCCCTGTGGAGAGGAATGTCATCCAGCAGAACACCTGACACGGTGGCCCGAACAGCTCACACACATCTAGGCGCATTCCATCGTCCTGCAGAAACGGGAGCTGGCGTCTGGCAGTCAACAATAACTCTCCCAATGTTGTGTACATAGCTGGCGGCTGGGCACAGAGCCCTGAGGATGGGGGACCTGCCAGGCCGTTGCCTCTTAGTCCCAGAGGCCGCTTGGGCTCCACCACCCTAGTTGGCCGCGTAGGCATTCAACCTGCCTGTCATTGAGTTTCCTTGTCCTCAGGGTGGAAATGGCACTACTCTAGCTTCCATGTAGTAGTGGAGGGAAGAGCCCACGCACAGCAGTTAAGATGCAAACAAGACGGTGTGGGTTACGGCACAGCAGCAGCCAGGAGGAGACGACGGCAGGCTCTGCACTGGTGCTCTTCCTGCGGCCACACCATGCAGGCAGCGGCGTGGGTTTTGTCGCTTGTTTCTTGGAGGCAGAAGGAGGTCTGTTTTTGACATTGGTGGGTGCCGCATTCCTGCTCCCTTCTCTGTCCTCCAGGGCCAAGGAGATCAAGGTCAAGTTGGGCACCCTCCTGCAGAAGCCCGACTCCGTGGCTGGTCTCGTCATTCCCTACAGCGAGAAGGCGCAGAAGCCAGCCAAGAGCCCGAAGTGAGTGAGCCCTGGCGCCCTGTTCTGCAGACCCGCCCAGACCACAGTCCTCTGAGAGTTGGTTTGTAGATAAGTTTTCCCTGGTATTCCATCTCTGGAGCCAATATCAGATACTGGCAGAACTCTCTCTCTCTCTCTCTCTCTCTCTCTCTCTCTCAGAGAAGGAGAGGGAAAGATAGACCACACTCTGTAAAAGGGAGCAGCTCAGTCAGTCACCATCAGAGTGTGGTAGAAACACCTGGTCTGGTGCTGGCTGGGGCCAGGGGCCCTCCCTGACCATGGGCCAGGAGCCCATGGCTCACTGCCGAGGCCCGGGCAGGCTCTTCTCAGGGTGCAAGGCGAGCGTTTTCCTCAGCAGGTCCTGAGGGACAGGCAGATGATTCAAGACTCAGTTTGTTCTCCAACGCGGAGACCTCCCAGGTCCACAGAGGAGTGGCTGCTGGCTGCCATTGCTACGTCCTGCACAGGAGCTCTCTGGTCCTGAGCCAGCATTTCTGGTTTTCTGTGCTCAGGTGAACTCAGGCACCACGGGAAGCTGCAGTTCTAGGGAGTCGAGAGGTCAGCTCTGGCAGCGACCCTGCCCCACTCCTTCAGCACGGGAGCCACAGTGTCCCCACAGCTTGCTGCTCCCCACGGGCTCCTAGACCACCACACTGGGTGGGCAGCCGTCCTCCCTCCACACAGAGGAAGGGGGAGGAAGAAGCCAGGTGAACTCTGCTACTGCAGAGCATGGAGACCACAGAGTGTGCTAAAAACACAGGAGCCCTATGAGCCTCTTTCTCCTTCCTAAACTGATGTCACAGGGTTCTGCCAGTCACGCCTGCCCGGGCGACTTCCACCTCCATCTAGCTGGACTGGCTAGGAGACACCTTCACGGATCATTCTTTCTTAAAATCGCTGTTTTCCCCAAGGGGACAGTTCCATTTGCTTTCTGTGGACTCCCGCAGCTAGAAGGGGAGAGCTCGTCCATCAGTGGGAAGCGACAGTGTCGGCCAGTGGCAGCAGACCTGGCCCGTGTAGAGGTTACCCGCGTGGCAGTAACTGAACCCTTAGGAGCAGCGTTAAATGGCACTTCACCTGCCTTGACCCGCTGCTCCAAAGCCCCACAGAGGCCTGCACTCTGGGCCCAGGAATTCAGGCCAAAGCCCTAGAGGAACACTGGACCCACGTCTGCAGGCTCCCTTGCTCTCTCGACCCCCATCCCACCCCTTCCAGAAGTTTGCAGGGTTGGGAAAATCCTCTGCATCCCTGGGAATGCCAGCTGTGTCTGCTGCTCCCAAGCTTGCCCCTGCCCCACCCCCTCACGAGGTGCCACATCTGTGCCTCTCGCCTGGCAGGCGGCTGGTGTGAGCACCCTGACCTCTTTCCTCCCCTCTGTGCTCTCTACCCACATTCTCTCGGAGGAGAAGGACTCTTGACAGAGTGTTTCTGACGCTCTCCTTGGCATCAGCGGGATTCCCTTCCTGGACATGCTTTATTTATTTATTTATTTAATTTTTTTAGCTGTAGATGGACACAATACCTTTATTTTATTTATTTTTATGTGGTGCTGAGGATCGAACCCAGTGCCTCATGCATGCGAGGCAAGTGTTCCACCACTGAGCCACAATCCCAGCCCCTCTTTTATTTATTTTTTTTAAAACATTCTTATTTGTGTAAAAAATTGGATACTGAGAAAAACAGAAGAAACTACCCATGTCCTCCCCCAGAGCCAGCCTCTGTCCTGGTTCTCTGTCCCCTGGTCCCTCCGCAGAGCAGAGGCCTATTCCACTCTCCCAGGTCCCAGCCACCCTCCTTGGCTCTTAACTCACTCTCATGGCTGACTGCAGAGATTGACGTCTATACCCGCTGCGCCCAGCATTTCCTTGTCTCCTTATCAGGCTTCAGACTTACAGCTCAGGAAAGCTTGGGTGTCTAGTCCACCATGGTGTCTGCCCTTGAGCTATGTCCCCCTCAGAGCTCTCACATGTCCACCAGGGTGTCTGCCCACTGTCTGCCTCCTCCTAGAGCTCTCTTCCTGGCTCTGGGCCTATGTCCTCCCTACCAGCCTCTGACTCAAGGGCCCCATGTTCGCTCGCCCTCTACATCTGAGAGCCCCAGGCTGGCTGGGCCAGGAGCCCTTACAGCAAGCTGTGAGCAGAGTGAGCTGACCATGTGGGTTTGGCCCATAGATGCTGCAGGCGGAGCTCTGATGTAATGCAGCACAGTGGGCAGACCTGGTGCTCCTCAGGGTTTCTGTCCAGGCTCCCTTCTGTCATGTCCTGTCTCTGGCAGGTCCTGGGGTCCTGCTGATGCTGTTGCCATTTGCAGCTCAGGGGCTCCAGGCTGACTCTGCACTCAAATGCCTCTTGCTAGCTCTGAGGACTGTCACCTGTCACTGCTGTGGCAGGGGTAGATGCACCTGCTACCTGCAAAGTGGGCCCGAACTTTGGATCAAAGACATAGCATCATCTTTGGTCCACATGTGGACCTCAGGAAGTGCTGCCACCCACTGGTGTGCCTGGTTACTGCTGGCCAAGGATGAGGGCTGGACAGGGTTCACAGACTTGGGCTGGTCCTGAGCAGCTGGCACTGTGCGGAGTGGGGGACGAGCAGAGCAGGCCCTGGTGAGCACAGCTGCAGCCCAAGGTCATCTTCCCACCAGGAGGGACCCGTGAGGACACTCACCGGGGATGTTAAGTCAAGCCAAGCACCTTGCAGACTGCAAACCAGGCCCGAACCCAGACAGGCAGCACAGGAACCCACACCCAGGAACCCTGCAGACTGCAAACCAGGCCTGAACCCAGACAGGCGGCACAGCAACCCACACCCAGGCACCCTGCAGACTGCAAACCAGGCCTGAACCCAGACAGGCAACACGGGAACCCACACCCAGCAGCGGTGCTGAGAGGTCATGACACCCTCCCCCACCCGAGGTCATAGCCCATCTGAGGCAAAGCCGCCAGCAGGTGTGGTCATGGCTCCTTGGAAGCCACTGAAATCTCAGTTTCCACCAGTTGAAGCTATCAGCAACCAAACCTGCCTTGGGGGAAGGTGGGCAGCATTCACATACTCAGTGCCTGGACACGTCTATTGCAGGGTGGCCTGCAATGTGTTCAGCTCGTGACCAACCTCAGGTCTGTGAAGATTGCTGAGTCCTTATCCCATGGCCAGCATTGCCCTGGGCACCATGGATGGGGTACCAGTGGAGGAACCCTGGCCCTTTTCCATATCCATATGTGGACCCCAAATTGCAGACATCTTTACCCTCATGAAAGGCTGCTGCTGCAGGGGCTAGGCCCAGGGGCAAGGAGAAGGGGGAGGTTTCCTGAAAACCTTGATCCCCCAGGCAGTGGATGAGATCAGGCAGGGGGATGGAAGAGTGGACAGGAGGGGCATCCAGCTGAGACGACCCCTGAACCACAGGCACCTGGCCGTGTCAACCTGCAGTCCACCCCCCACTGAGGCTCATTTGCCGTCCACTTGCACCAGCCTCCCCGTCCTCCTTCCACACCCAGACATGGAGGGCGTCCACCCACCTTGGTCAGCTGTGACCTTCGGCCCAGGATGCCGCCTGGTCAAGCTGCATCTGTCTTGTTTCTGAGAAGCTGGGCCTAATGAGGGCTGGTGAATTCTGAGAATCAGGACAGGCGAACCTCCCAGGCTGCCATCAGAACCAGCCATAGAGGCTGCGTCCGCCCGACTTCCTCCACCTTCCTGTGGACCAGCTTGGCCCTAAGCAGGCCCTGAACGTGTCCTTTCCAGTACTGATGTAGGCTGTGATGTGCTGCTGACATCAACCGTTAATCCAGCTCCGACGAGACCACTGGGGACAGATTGGATTTGGCAAGGTGCTTAAGCTTGGTGCACCTGCTGGTGCTCAGACCGCTGCTCCTCCACTTCTCCTCACCTCCAGAGGAAAGGGCCCAGAAAGTGATTTCATTGTACAAGAACACTCGAGGATCAGGAGATTCAGTGAGCGGATCAGGCCTTCCTCGTGCTGAGCCAGTTTCTTTGGTCCAGTGATTGCATATCCTGCTGCTTCTGTGCACAATCTGACATGGTGCATGTCTATCAAGGGCAAAATATCGAAACCACTCTGGTGAAGAAATTAGGGTATGCGAGGCCTTGTGACAGCAGTGTAGGCCCAGAGGGACACATTTACAGGGACAGGTTCAGTGTGAGGCAGGGCAGAAGAGCCCCTTTGGCTCCTTCAGTCACTGACCCTTTGTGGTCAGCAAAAAACAAGCCAGAGAGTACAGGGACCCAGTCTGTGTCAGGCCCCATCCCCCTGTGCTAGCTGGAAGAGCAGGGATGGTGCTCACCTGCTCGGTCCCTGACCGCGATGTCTCCCAGTCTGTGCATGCTCTGCACGGGGGATGGAGTCAGGGCCAGCTTAGCACGCAGCCAGCGCCACCCTTGTGCACCGTGAGGCTGCGTCTCAGCCTGCAGACGAGGATCGTGTCAATCTCAGCACTAGCCTGCACCTTTAAAAGGCCACCTGCTATTGCTCAGACTAGAAGCGGGAACTCCCCCGGCTGTCTACAGAGATGGCTGTGATGCCAGAGCTGGGAACTCCTCCCCTGGCCCTTATGCCCCGTCTGCCTGTCTGGAGCAGGGAGAGCCGGACACCTCCCAGATGAGGCCAGCAAGACCCTGGCACCCTCCTGGGAGGGAGGATCTGACAGGAGGGGTGGGCACTGCGGTGAAGCGCCAGAGAGGACACGGCAAGCGGCCACTAGGCCTGAATCAGCACCGCTGGCATCAGTGGCCACGTTCCATTCGAGCTGTACAAACCGCTTTTCTCAAAAATATTCTTCTGTCCTAATTGGGCAGGAAAAACAGATGTGGATATTTAAAATGTAGACTTGCTGTGATCCTTTCCCAGCATGAGGCAAAACACACCCATGTTCCTCTAGCTTTGCTGATGGCCTTGGGACAGAGAGCCAGGCCCACTGAGCATGGGTGAGGTGAAGAGAAGCTCAGCCCTGTGAGGGGCAGATGGCCTGGGCTGCCCCTGGGATGAAGGCCACGCAGCCACTCGCACGGGATGCGGAACAGGAAGCTCGGCTTCCTGACAGGCAGGCAGACCTAGCACAGCCCTCGCAGAGACACTGCAGTGCAGCCGCTGACCGATGGGACCCATGGCTAGGACACCGCCCACTGTCCTTGTCCCAAGATGCTATTGGTGGACCGTCCTCAGCAGGGCAGTGGCACAGCCACGCTGGCTGTCGACCGGGCCTGCTCTCACTGCCCTTCCTCTCCTCCAGGCCCTCGCAGGAGAAGGCTCTGCAGTGGCGTGACTCGCTGGACCAGCTCTTGCAGGATGACCGTGAGTGACTGGGTCCAGGGGCTGGTGCAGGGCAGACCCCTCTGCTTCCGGTGTTGGTGATTCCTCGGTCCTGCTAATGTTCTCACTGGGGAGGTCGGCATGGGTTGTGGCTATGCTGTGGCCAGGAGGGCGCGGAGGGTGGCGTGTAGGGACAGGCCTGGTGCCCAGGGATGCACAGTGCAGGCTGTGTGCCCTCTGCCTGCTCCTGGGGCAGAAGGGGTGGCTGGACCTATGTGCAGTCTCCTTTGTGTTCTCCAGAGACGAGGTCTCACTGTATTGCCCAGGCTCCCCGACCTCCGGGGCTCCAGCCACCCTCTGCCCTGCCTCTTGAGCAGCTGGAACTCCAGGCACTGGCCATTACACCTAGTAGACCTCGTGCATCTTAAATACCCATTAGAAAAGAGCTCTGCTTCTGGGCACGGTGCCATGCCTGTGATCCCAGCAGCTCGGAAGGCTGAGGCAGGAGGATCACAAGTTCAAAGCCGGCCTCAGCAACTTAGTGAGACCCTGTCTCAAAATAAAACAGAAAAAGGGCTGGGGATGTGGCTCAGTGGTTGAGGGCCCCTGGGTTCCATCCCTGATACCAAAGTTGCCTGCTCGGCTCCTAATGGGTAGGCAGGAGTCCACCTCTGACAGGTGGGACGGTGCCTCCCACTAGACTGCTCGAGCGCTCTTGGGACCCACGAGGGCTGCCGTCCCTCCTGCCTTGGTCCCCTGCCATCCACAGCCCTTTCCCATGGCACCAGTCACAGGCCACACACTCAGGCATTCCAGGCAACAGACGCCAAGGGACAAGAAAGCCAGTGGGGGGTGAAACGCCAGGCACTTGTGCTGATGCCGTGCTCCTTGTCAGGGGCTGGAGCGTGCGGTGTGCAGAGGGCCCTGAGCAGCTGGGCTCGCTGTGTGCACAGTGGCATTTCACTTCCTGCTTCTCCAGGGATGGCCTTCTCCACGAGGGACTCGTGTGCAGACATGCACATGGGCATGCGAAGTAACAGCCCCTCGGGGCTTCTAGTGGGGATGACTGTGTGTGGAGTCACGTGTGTTCACGTTTGTGTGTGATGTGTGTCTATGTCTGTGGATGTGTGTGTGTCCATGTTTGTGTACTGTGTGTGTCTGTGGACGTGTGTGTGTCCATGTTTGTGTACTGTGTGTGTCTGTGGACGTGTGTGTGTCCATGTTTGTGTACTGTGTGTGTCTGTGGACGTGTGTGTTCGTGTTTGTGGACATTATGTGTGTGAGGTCTGGGGACTCAGTGTGTGTCCATGTAATCTTGAGCTCCAGATAGTTACCTTCTTAAGTGATTTGTATTGTTAAGGCCTGCACAATGAACGGTAAGGGTCCAATAAACTCTCTAGCCTGCTTTTCTTTGAAGGACCACCAGTCCTTTCCACCTAGCTCCAGCAGAGAAGGGCGTTAGGCTTGGGTGAGGAGTATCCCACAGAAGCCAGGTGAGGCCCACGGGTGAGCCTGAGTCCTGCCTCTGTTTCTCTGATCGCTGTGGTGGCCCTTTCTTCTTTCCGTCTCTGCGTCTCTCCATGTCTCTGCCTTTCCGTCTCCCTCACCACTCTGTATCTGCTCCCTGTGCCTCTTGGTTCCTCCCAGGGAAGAGCCCCTAGAACAACAGGCAGCCCCCATGTAGTTCTGCCCAGCGTCACCGACCCAAGAACCATGTCTGGCCATTTTCCCACATAGCAGCTGCTGTGCATCATGGGTAACTAAGCAAAGCTGCACACTCTATTCTTATGAGCCGTTCTGACTAAGATCTTCCAGAACAACAGTCTCTCATCAGAAAATACCTAGGATAGCTGCACTTGATTCAAGGCATGGAAGACAGATGCATTTGAAAACCATGCCTCTAAAAATTGACAGTCCCTCCGTGTTCATCCAGTATGATAAATACAAATGGTTCAGACTTGGAGGATAACATCCCACTGGTACAAAGGACAATCCTCACAGTCCTGCGCTAATGAAGGATGTTCCCTCTAGAGCTGATATGCTTACCCAAGCATTCAATAGATGAAATGTTTCTTAATTTCTCTTCAGTGGAAAAAAAATTAATTGGTACCAATCCCCTAAAAAATAAAGCCCGTAAGTTGTACTCAATCGTTTCTAATTACAAGTGTTCTGTTACCTTTCACTTTTTAAAATAACTTCCCGTCACAGTGTATCTGATTCTGTTCTGAAGTGCATCGGTTCCTTGCACGTTCCGCCTTCTATTCTGTGGGTGGCACTGTCTGTTTTATTTAGTGTGTCCCTAGGGGTATATAACCAGCATGCTGTTTTCAAACACAGCTAGATTGCACATGGGAGCTTCTGCAAGACAGTTACACAAAACACTTCCCAACACGACCACTTCTAAGAGCACAGGAATAATGGATCACTACAGTTGTATCAACATTTTATTTGGGTCTTTTCCCCCCAGAAGTTCCAAAAGTTCAGAACGTTTCCAGAGACTCCCAGAGACACCTTGGATTCTCTCATGCGGAGAGAAGCAGCATGGACTAGGAACATCTGCCTTCCATCTGTGCCTTCTCCTGGACCAGGCGCATCTCCCTTCCATCTGTGTCTTCTCCTGGATCAGGCACATCTCCCTTCCATCTGTGTCTTCTCCTGGACCAGGTGCATCTCCTTTCCATCTATGTGCTCTCCTGGACCAGGTGCATTTCCTCCCTTCCATCTGTGCCTTCTCCTGGACCAGGAACATCTTCTCTCTTCTGCCTGTGCTTTCTCCTGGACCATGCATATCTCCTCCCTTCCATCTGTGCCTTCTCCTGGACCAGGTGCATCTCCCTTCCATCTGTGTGCTCTCCTGGACCAAGAACATCTCCTCTCTTTTATCTGTGCCTTCTTCTGGACCAGGCGCATCTCCCTTCCATCTGTGTCTTCTCCTGGACCAGGTGTATCTCCCTTCCATCTGTGCCTTCTCCTGGACCAGGCACATCTCCTCCCTTCCATCTGTGCCTTCTCCTGGACCAGGAACATCTCCTCCCTTCCATCTGTGCCTTCTCCTGGACCAGGCACATCTCCCTTCCATCTGTGCCTTCTCCTGGACCAGGAACATCTCCTCCCTTCCATCTGTGTACTCTCCTGGACCAAGAACATCTCCTCTCTTTTATCTGTGTCTTCTCCTGGACCAGGTGCACCTCCTCTCTTCCATCTGTGTCTTCTCTTGGACCAGGTGCAGCTCCTCCCTTCCATCTGTGTCTTCTCCTGGACCAGGCACATTTCCCTTCCATCTGTGTGCTCTCCTGGACCAAGAACATCTCCTGTCTTTTATCTGTGCCTTCTCCTGGACCAGGTGCATCTCCTCCTTTTAATCTGTGTCTTCTCCTGGACCAGGCACATCTCCCTTCAATCTGTGTGCTCTCCTGGACCAGGAGCATCTCCTCACTTTCATCTGTGACTTCTGGACTAGGACCATCATCTCCCTTTCATCTGTGTGCTCTTCTGGACTGAGAACATTTCCTCTCTTTTATCTGTGCCTTCTCCTGGACCAGGTGCATCTCCTCCATTCCATCTGTGTGCTCTCCTGGACCAGCAACATCTCCTCACTTCCATCTGTGCCTTCTCTTGGATTAGATGCAACTCCCTTCTATATGAGCCTTTTCCTGGACCAGGACCATTGTCTCCCTTCCATCTGTGTCTCCTCCTGGACCAGGAACATCTCCTCTCTTCCATCTGTACCTCCTCCTGGACCAGGTGCATCTTCTCCCTTCTATCTGTGCATTGTCCTGGACCAGGTGCATCTTTTTGCTTTCATCTGTGTGCCTTCCTTTTGCTTCTCTCCTGTTGGTTTCCAATTTCCTTCCTTATCTTCCGGCTCATCTTTCTCATTGTCTTACTCACTGGCACCCACAATCTTTATGAAGACAGTGATCACAATGATAAAAGTAATAACTAACATTCATCATTTATCACATATCATGCACTGTTCTCAGAAACTTGCATATGATCTTTATTTAATGATCTAATTAATTTATTTACAATAATTTTAGAGCTTAGAGATAATAGCAATATGTATTTTTCAGAAAAAAAAGCTGAAATTTACAGAAGATGAGTAGCTTGCTCATGAAATAAAATAAAAACAAAATCAGAAAGTTCATTTTTCTTTAAAATTTGTTCTTTGGTTCCAAGAGTTAGAAAGAAATGCTTCCATTCATCTGTCTTATTTATTTCCCTGGAACTATTGCCTATTATGGCAGATGCACAGATTAAGAACAGGAGATAAAATGCCAAAAAGGGGCAGAGAGAGGTCAAGCTCAAACCTTGAAGTCAAAGAATTATAGCTTCATGGAAAAGAGGACTGTAGGAGAAGAAATTCCAACCAAATAACAAAAAGTGTTCTCTTCCTTCCCAACTACAAAAGTCCTCAGAACATAGTGAGCAGTGGTTGCCTCCAGGGGAGGTGGCACTGGGTTGGGCTTTGGTGAGGACAAGCATGAGCTGTGGTGCGAGGTGAGGACGAATGGCAGCTCACTGAGATGCGAATGGAAAGGACAACTGTGGCATCACATGAGAGTCTGTGAGAGTGAGTCGATGCCCGCCCAGCCCTCTCGTGACTGTCTCCACATAACAGATGAGACAGCAGAGGCTCAGAGAGGTTCGCTTGGCTCACTTGCCCAGGTAATGTAGGAACAGTGTGCCGGAATCCACCCTAGGTGATTGTGGCTCAAGAGCCCATGTTTTGAACCTATTGGTTAACAGTTTATTAACTATGTAATGATTGATACTTACCAATTATCAATGCCATTTAATGCTCCTTCTATTTCTCTCCCTTGTGAAGATATCTGTGCTAATCTAGTTTTCAGTATTCTTTTTCTTTATGGTAGACTGACTTGGATTTGTCTGATGCTGCCTTTATTCTCTAAGTGGTCTTATAGGTGGTCTCATTTGGGTCATGGGTAGGGTTGCTACTCTATTTTACATCGATGTCAAAAATAGTGTCACTCACTAGGGCCAGCTCTGGGGTTGAAATCAGATCACACCAGGGTGTTTGCACAAGCCTTGGGCTGGGCCCCCTTAGCCTCCTGGGTACGGATGCCTGAAGAGGTTGGTTGGAGGACATCTTGAGGCCCAGGCAAGGTCAGTAGGGAGGGTGTGGTGATTCAGCAGGGGTGCAAGCTGGGTGCTCTGGGAGGTGGGGTGGGCAGAGAGGTGTAAGGCTGAGAAGATGTGAACTCCTTGCAGAGTGGAAGTGTTTGGCCTTGCAGAGTGGAAGTCTTCTCCACCCTGAACCAAGAGTGTGTCCTCCCAGGGGTTTGGGAATGCACCGATAACAAACCAGAGGCCAAGGAGGGGACAGCACCTGGGAGTGGCCATGGGAAGCCCAGAAAGAGAATCCCCAGCAGATAGATGAGAGCAGGGGAGGCTTTCACATTGCCCAGGCTCAGGAGTGTGGGGCCGCTTTGTGGGTCTGGGATGCAGTGCCCACAGTGACAAAAGCCTTGAATTAATGCCGCGGCACTCAGAGGGCACCCAGGCAGTGGATACCTGCACTGGAGAGTGGCCCCGCAGTCTGTGGGACTGATCAGTGTCCTCAGGTGGTCCTGTGGGACTGATGAGAGTCCTCAGGTGGTCCTGTGGGGACTGATGTGGTCCTCAGGTGACTGATGAGGGCCCTCAGGTGGTCCTGTGGAGACTGATGAGGGTTCTCAGGTGGTCCTCAGGTGACTGATGAGGGTTCTCAGGTGGTCGTATGGAGACTGATGAGGGTTCTCAGGTGGTCCTCGGGTGACTGATGAGGGTTCTCAGGTGGTCCTGTGGGGACTGATGAGAGTCCTCAGGTGATCCTGTGGGGACTGATGTGGTCCTCAGGTGACTGATGAGGGTCCTCAGGTGGTCCTGTGGGGACTGATAAGGGTTCTCAGGTGGTCCTGTGGGGACTGATGAGGTTCTCAGGTGGTCCTGTGGGGACTGGTGGTCCTGTGGGGACTGATGGTTCTGTGGGGACTGATGAGGGTTCTCATGTGGTCCTCAGGTGACTGATGAGGGCCCTCAGCTGGTCCTGTGGGGACTGACCAGGGTCTTCAGGTGGTCCTTTGGGGACTGATGAGGTTCTCAGGTGGTCCTGTGGGACTGATGAGGGTCCTCAGGTGGTCCTCAGGTGACTTACAAGGGTCCTCAGTTAACTGATGAGGGTCTTTAGGTGGTCCTGCGGGACTGATGAGGTTCACAGTTGATCCTGTGGGCACTGATGAGGTCCTCAGGTGACTGGTGAGGGTCCTTGGGTGGTCCTGTGGGACTGATGAGGGTTCTCAGGTGGTCCTGTGGGGACTGACCAGTGTCTTCAGGTGGTCCTGTGGGGACTGATGAAGGTTCTCACGTGGTCCTCAGGTGACTGATGAGGGCCCTCAGGTGGTCCTGTGGGGACTGATGAGGGTTCTCAGGTGGTCCTCAGGTGATTTACAAGGGTCTTCAGGTGACTGACGAGGGTCTTCAGGTGACTGATGAGGGTCTTAAGGTGGTCCTCAGGTGACTGACGAGGGTCCTCAGGTGACTGATGGGGTCCTCAGGTGACTGACGAGGGTCCTCAGGTGGTCCTGTGGGACTGACGAGGGTCCTCAGGTGACTGATGAGGGTCTTCAGGTGACTGACGAGGTCCTCAGATGACTGACGAGGGTCCTCAGGTGGTCCTGTGGGGATTGATGAGGGTTCTCAGGTGGTCCTCAGGTGACTTACAAGGGTCTTCAGGTGACTGACGAGGGTCCTCAGGTGGTCCTCAGGTGACTGATAAGGGTTTTCAGGTGGCCCTGTGGGACTGATAAGGGTTCTCAGTTGATCCTGTGGGCACTGACAAGGTCCTCAGGTGACTGATGAGGTCTTCAGGTGACTGATGAGATCTTCAGGTGGTCCTCAGGTGACTGATGAGGGTCTTCAGGTGACTGACGAGGTCCTCAGGTGACTGATGAGGGTCTTCAGGTGGTCCTGTGGGACTGATGAGGTCCTCAGGTGACAGACAAGGGTCCTCAGGTGGTCCTGTAGGACTGATGAGGGTTCTCAGTTGATACTGTGGGCACTGACGAGGTCCTCAGGTGACTGATGAGGTCTTCAGGTGACTGATGAGGTCTTCAGGTGGTCCTCAGGTGACTGAAAAGGGTCTTCAGGTGGTCCTGTGGGCACTGATGAGGTCCTCAGGTGAGTGATGAGGGTCTTCAGGTGGTCCTCAGGTGACTGATGAGGTCTTTAGGTGACTGACGAGGTCTTCAGGTGGTCCTCAGGTGACTGACGAGGATCTTCAGGTGGTCCTGTGGGCACTGACGAGGTCCTCAGGTGAGTGATGAGGGTCTTCAGGTGGTCCCATGGGACTGATGAGGTCCTCGTTGATCCTGTGGGCACTGATGAGGTCCTCAGGTGACTGATGAGGGTCCTCAGGTGGTCCTCAGGTGACTTACGAGGGTCCTCAGGTGGTCCTCAGGTGACTGACGAGGGTCCTCAGGTGGTCCTCAGGTGACTGACGAGGTCCTCAGGTAGTCTGGGACAGTGCTGGGGCACGACCTCCCCAGCACATTCTTCAGGGACATGGAATGCCCGACAGGTTGCAGGCTGAGGGTTGACAGGAATTAATTTGCCTGGCTTATCTATAGAACTGGTTGAGATCTCCTCAGACTCATTCTCTGGCAGATAGAAAGTGCCTTAGAAATTTCCACTCAGCAGAGTGGACCCTTGGTTTAAGACACAGGAGCTTCAGCCACAGTGGAGGGAGAACTAGGCCCACCCCTCCTCTCAGCACATGCCTGGCCTGTATTTTCAAGTGCAGTGGACAGCAGCAGCTGCTACTGGACAGTCTGTCCAAGAAGCAGAATGAGGCAGCTCTGAGCAGATGGGACGTGCTCAGAAGCGTGGACTCTGCGTCCAGCTGCCTAACCTGGAGCCCACTCTGCTGCTGGCCAGCTGGGCCTCTGAAGGCACTCACTGACCTCTCTGACCTCACTTGTAAAATAGGACTTTTCAGTATCTTTCAGGTGTATAGTGAGGATCCAGGAGTTGACATTTGTAAGGTTCTTTTTTTTTTTTTTTTTTTTTGGTACTGGGGATTGAACCCAGGGGCACTCGACCACTGAGCCACATCCTCAACCCTATTTTCTGTTTTATGTAGAGACAGGGTTTCACTGAGTTGCTTAGTGCCTCGCCATTGCTGAGGCTGGCTTTGAACTTGCGATTCTCTTGTACCAGCCTCCCTGAGTGCTGGGATTACAGGCTTGAGCCACCGCGCCCGGCTTATTTGTAAGGTTCTTATGTCAATGACAGATGCATCCGGAAAGTCAGCCTGGGAGGTGCAGCAAGGCTCAGTGTCACTAAATAAATAATAATTTCCCCACCTGACTTCTTGCCTTGCTAGATGGACTTGCCAGTTTCAGACGTTTCCTGCAGTCTGAGTTCAGCGAGGAGAACCTCGAGTTCTGGCTTGCCTGTGAGGACTACAAGAAGATCCAGTCCCCTGCCAAGATGGCGGAGAGGGCAAAGCAAATTTATGAGGAATTCATCCAAACGGAGGCTCCTAAAGAGGTGGGTCCTTGTGGCAGTGGGTGGGCACGGTCTGCCAGGATCTACTCGTCCTCAGGAGGGTTCCAGCTGAGGGACAGCCAGCTCTGGAGCTAAGGGCTGCACCTGGTGGCGCTGGCCACCTGGCACAGCATCTGCCCAGGCAAAGTCGGAGCTCCCAGTGCTGTCTGGCTACTGTCCACCTATGGCCCCAGGCGGGGTATGAGCACTAGGCTGGGATCTTGGAAGATTTGCTGAGTCTCTCTGAATCTAGTTCCTCCCCTTGTGAAACAAGAATAAGGGAGACTGCTTTGTAGGGTCGTTGGAGGAGTACACTGGGTGTGGAAGCCCTCCCGGTGTCTGGACCAGTGGTGCACCCTGACTTCCCACCTGTCTTCTCCGCTCCTCTCCCTCCCCTTCTCTTTCCTTCAGCTCCTTTCCCCCTGCTCCCTCCTCTCCCCATCCTGTTCCCCTGCCCCTGGCCTTGGGCATCTCCTCTGTCCTTGGGACAACAGGACGAGACTTTGGTCTGTGAAGACCAGCACAGGACAAGACAGTGGCTAGACGTGGAGCCTGCGTGCCCATGGCTGAGCCCACAAGCCCGGCTCTGCATGGGCCATGAGAAAGCTTTGAGGGAGTTTGTCTGCTCCTTGCTTTGCTGTTACTGAAACTGAACTGCAGAGCGGCCGAGTAGCGGCAGGGCCTGTCCAGCTCTAAACCTAGCCTGGACGCTAGAGGTTTCAGCCAGAGAGGCCGAGCACATGCTCACGCAGCAGCAGTGCATGCACCGTGGCTGCCAGGGAATCCCGCTTCCCTTGCTGCCCAGGGCCCAGAGCTGCAGTCCCAGCCTCAGCTGTTAGTTCCTTGGCTGTGTGTTATCCCTCTGGCTGAGTCGAGAGGGCCATGTGTTTGAGTGGGTGGCGAACTGCACACCTGGGTGTGACAGGTGTGCTCCTGCCATGACACAGTGGCCATCAGGCCAGGAGTGCAGAGTACCTTGAGGCAGTCGAGGAAGTGAGAGGTGCTGGACCAGCCCTGCCTTCCGCTCCTCCACAGCCACTGCGAGCGCTCCCTCCTGCTGCTGCCATTCGGGTTGGGCATCCTTTCTTCTGTCCCCAGGGACTCTACCTACAGTGAGAACAGGAACCAAAACGGAGGCAACTTTGGAGTTAGGTTGGGGTCACAGTCCCAATTCCCAGGGGATTCTCCTCTGCAGCCTGCATTCCTACTAACTTCCTTCCTGCTCACAGGATTCTAGGATTTGTTGAAATATTTGAAAATGGTAGAAACCACCAGACTTTGGTAGTTACTCTAAGCTCCAGGAAAACATTGTTCTCAAGGTCCCGTATGAAGTCATCATTCATATGAAAATAAGATTCTTAAAATATTTTCAAAATGAATCCTGGCTGGCCAGCCTACTAGAACAAGTAAACAGAGGCCACCAGTCACAAGGCTGCAATCACCCAAGCCTCCATTCTAATTGACACAGGCTGAAGTGATGGAAAAACCCTATGCAGGGACACCAAGTGCAGGCTGCTGGATGAGGCAGAGCGGGGCGCCAGAGGGAGGTACTGCCCCTGGTGATGAGGCAGAGCAGGGCGCGGGGGAGGCGGGTCCGCCTCAGATCACACATCGGAACCCTCCAGTACATGCTCGCGACATGAATGGATGCAGGCATCCAGCCTCACACCTGCCTCCTTTATGGCTCCCTGCAAATCTCTCCCTCCTGAGCTTTCTCAGACCTATGTTTCTCTTGACTGATCGTCTTGCATGTATGTTCAATAAATCATGCAAATCTTGCTTTTTCACCAAAATATTCACTCTTTCAATTTGAGGAGACTGATCTGTTACAGACTTACCCTGGCAAGTAGCAAGCTAAGTTGTTTTTTTTCCTCTGAATTTTTACCTCAGCTCTTTTGCCAGGAGCTATCTGAGAAATGCAGTGGTAAGAACTGGAACTCAGATTTTAAAAAGAGATGGCCATGTGTAGCCGGATAAGGAGATGATTTGTGCGTCACACCATTGGGCTGTGCTTCGGTTAGTGAGGTGACACTTCCCTGGCTCTGCAGTGGGTGACGTGCGTCAGAATGACTCGAGACAGCAGGCCTGCCCATAACGTGAGAAGGAGCTGCTCTCTGCCGTGGCGTCCCACCAGTGTAGAGTCTAGTCCCATCACTTAAAAAATTAAGATTAGGAGATATTTAATAATTTTAAGATCGTACTTTCCAACCATCTGGAGTCAGGCTGCCCGGTAGCTCAGGGGAGCGGCCCTGGTCTGCCTGGTGGAGGAACTCTGAGCTAAGCGTAGAGGAGTCTGCACTCTAGCCTGCCCCTCACAGACTCCTGCCCCTGGACCTGCAACTTGAGCTCACTGGCCACAGAGCTGGCGTGAAAGGCAGGGTCTGGGCCCGTCCTCCCTGAGACTGTTGCGTTCCACAGCTGCCCCTCCAGGCCTGACCAGGCACAAACCCTGGGCTTATAAGCTCAGCTCAGGCCTGCTGTCTCCTGGCCCGTCCTCCTCAGGCCTACCCCAGTCCCGAGTACCTGTGTTCCTGGAAATGGCTCTGTTCAGTGGCAGAACCCCAGCAGCCCAGGAGAGACCCTCAAACCTCCTCCAGGGCTCCAACTCAGGACCACTGGCCCTTTTGTTTCTGTTTTCTTCTCAATTACACTCAGACCCCTTGAGAGTCATTGAAGCATGTTGTGAAGCACATTCTTTTCAAATCACACTCAAGCAAGCTCTGCGGCTGTACCCTGCTCAGCCACAGGGGACCTGGCCACACAGGCCCTGACGTGAGTGATGCCTGGCTTGTGCAGTGCACGGCCCTACGCACAGCACATGTGAGCCCACCATCTTCCAGTGGCATTGCTGGTGCCTTGATTTGCTTTTCACCACTGTGACCTTGAGCAAATCACATGCTGTTTCCACACCCCTGTTTCAGCTGAGAAATATAGATAGATGGCAGTACCCTCTTCACGTTGTAGTAGGATTCCTGAGTTTATCCACAGGAAGTGGGCACACCACCTGCAGAGACACACACTCAATAAATGTTAGCAGCCATTTGGTCACTCTGTCTGCTTTCCTAATTTTTTTGCTCTTATAGAGCCACGGAGGAGGTCATGGGCCCCTGGCCAATTTCTTTGCCTCTCTGCTTCCTCTGCAAGGTGTGAAAGCAGATGCTGTGGCAGAAATGTGTGAGATCCAGTGGCAGGACCCCGGGCTCAGATGCACTGCCCAGCACTCTGGCCTCAAAACCACTGAACGTTCTGTGTGTGTGCTTGAGTGTGTGCTTGTGCGCATGTGCGTGTGTGCACATGTGTGTGCATGCGGGCATGCATATGTGTGCATGTATGTTTGTTCATGTGTCTCTCTGTGTGTGCATGTGTGTGCACGTGTGTGCATGTGTGTGCATGTGTGTGTGCCACATAATTTGATAATAAGCAGAATCAAGCTGGACCATGTGTGTGCGTGCATGCGTGTGTGCATGCATATGTGTGCATGTGTCTGTGCGTGTGTGCATGTGTGTGTGTGCCTGTGTGTTCTGTAAAGCAGTGTCTCCTTGGTGCTGCTGGGCTCAGCTCTGTGCTGCCTGCCATGCTGGTCTGCTGGGGCCAAGGTCTGAGTCAGGTGGAGGGCGCTTGCCTGGCCTCAGGGCCAGCTCACCTGGCCTTCTCCCTGTTTAGGACTCTCCCCTGGGGGCTTTCTTGGTGCCTCTGCCTCCTTCTCCGCACCTCTGCACTCACACCCGGGCTGACCCTGTGGCCTTGCTCCTGGTCCACAGGTGAACATTGACCACTTCACCAAGGACGTCACGGTGAAAAACCTGGTGGAGCCTTCCCTGAGCAGCTTCGACACTGCCCAGAAGAGGGTGCATGCCCTGATGGAGAAGGATTCGCTGCCTCGCTTCCTGCGCTCCGAGTTCTATCAGGAGCTGGTCAAGTAGTGGCCTGGTCCTGAGCCACGCCCTCCACCACAGCCGGCCCTTTGCACACCCACACCCTCCAAGGCTTTGCTCCTGGTGCACAGTGAGGGCACTGCTCACCCCAGTGCTTCTTTGCAGTGGCTCCGCCCCTGCTC
Organism: Geosciurus inauris; assembly: GCA_004024805.1. Lineage (NCBI taxonomy): Eukaryota > Metazoa > Chordata > Mammalia > Rodentia > Sciuridae > Geosciurus > Geosciurus inauris. Next base: position 23,189 of record PVHX01003536.1, read on the forward strand.
CATTCTTAATTAAGCCCTGCCTGGTTTCTGTCAGCCCCAGTCAGCATCAGACCGCCCTGCCTCAGCACATGTGCAGGACAAGAACGTGGTGTCACCAAGCATGGCCTGGATAGCAGATGGCCACCTGCACTGGTGGAGGAGTGTGGAGGGGGAGCCGGTTTCCAGGGCCCTTATTTAGTTACCCCTTAATCATTTCTGGATTAGGTCAGTAGAGGTGGTAAGAGTCTTATCGCTGTTTAATTTCTAAAGCAGATGCAGTTTGAAATTCTGCTCTTTCCCTTCAAGCACCTTCACGTGAGCTGGGTAGTGCTGAGATACGACCACCAATACGAGGTCTATATAAAACCAATCCGAATACGTTTCAGGCTGATTCTGTCCTTATCTCTCCCTCACTTCTTCCCTATAAATTTACCAAATTATATTTTAAATCAATGACCTCAGATCACCAATGAGTTGTTTTAGAAATGCACTTATGTCCATGAGATGTAGACCAAAATTTTTAATATCCAAATTATTTGAAATCCTTGTGAGGGTGCAGTTAATTCCAACAATTCTCTGATCTTATAAAGCTGTTACTGTACCCTAGAGTTACTGCCCACCAGGTGTCAGGAGGGCATGCACTTTCAAGGGTAGTCATGGCCCACAGTGGGTGGTTGCCCGGGGCTGCTTCTCCCTGTCAGTGAAGGCTGTCTGCAAGGCACATTGTGCTTGGGGGGCAGTGTGGCCGCCTCTGCAGTCTTCCCTGGAGAGACAGTTCCAAGGGGCCCTGCATTTTGCAGTTTGCATTTTGAAAGTGACCAGCCCTTCACGACCCCACCCATCTTGCCTCCTGCTGAGTGGCGGCTGCCTCGGAAGCTAAGGCTCACGCTCCCTGCACAGCGAGGGCATAGGCCACACTGCACCATAGTCCTGAACTTGCATTATCACAGATGTTGCTGGACTCTTCCTGAACTTCAGTAGGTTTTATCAGCAACGATTCACATAATTTGGTAATAAGCTGAACCACGTGTGAGATCAGGTTAGTCCACAGAAGGAAGGTGCTGGGGGGTCCAGGAGAAGGTGGCCCTGTCCAGTCCTGCATTCACTCCTGCCCATGCAAACACTTCTTTCTCACGGGCGTGGCTCCCTGCTTGTTACCCCTAGGAACATCCGAAGAGCGGCAGCTGTGCTACTGTTCTTCAGGCCAATCCGGGGTGCTGCCATTTGTGATTTTGTGATTTCAAGGAATAATGTGTTTGAATTCTTGCCTGGAAGTGGGTTGGAGCAACTGAGTTGGCACCCACATCTGCAGGGGCATGGACTATGTGCTGCCCAGGTGAGAGTCCCTGTGTCAGCCAAGGGCAGGCAAGGACGCAGGCTGTGAGTTCAGCCTGTGCATCTGTGTGGACTCACAGGAGCTCAGACAGGAACTCCAGGGTGCACTGGCACCCTCTCCCCAGCCTGACCACTCTGCTCTGAGTGAGAGAAATGCAGCTAGGAATGTTAGCAACCAAAGAATCTGGGTGAGTTGTGTTTTTCTGGAATGCCAAACATTTTTAAGAAAAAAATAACTAAAAATTTAAATGTCTTATCTGCATTATTTTAAATATCCAAGTGTTTGAATATGCCCAGAAGTTGAAGTGGACATTATAGATTCCACTCAGAGGGCTGCTGTGGTGTAGATCGCAGCTGGTGTTTCCAAGCCAGTGCAGACCTGCAGAAGGTCTTATGGTTGAAGGAGGTGGAGGGCAGGAAGGGCCCCAGGCGCATGCGGCTGCTTATCTCCATGTAGCTGTAAATTCAGAGTGGAACACACAGGTCGCATCAGCGATTCCTCCAGCATACAAGTAGTGTAAAGAATATGAATATTCCAGCTTGAAATGAGAAACCAAGTGTATTAAAACACCCCTAGAAAAAATTCTGAAAGATTTGGAAAGTATTCTGAAACTTGGAAAAAAGGGAAAACAAAACAAAAACAAAATGACACCCCGTGCTCTTCTGTGGTAACAGGAAGAAAGCACATCCCTTCAGGTCTGGGAAGTCAGAAAAGTGGGACGAGCTCTCCAAGAGCAGAATGTGCAGCCCTTTCCCGGGGGCCTTCTCTATGCTGCCCTAAGTGAATTGCAGAGCCTGGGAGGCTTGGAGGTTTCCCTCCCCTGGAGTCGCAGCCTCTGTAGGAGGACTTGGGAAGTAGACAGGTGTGCAGCCAGGCTGTGGTCCCTGGAGATGGAGTGCTGACGTCTATCTTGAGAGACCTGTGGTGGCCCAGGTGGTGGCCCGCTTCTCTACCTGGGTTTGGCATAGGGTGGGGCTGGGCAGGTGAGGTTTAAGTTAAGCAGGACAAGGAGACTGGATTCTAGAGCAGATTAGGAAGCTGTGCGTGGCATTGGGCTGCAGCGGGGCTTGCTCCTGTGACCCCCACCCTAACAGCTTGTGGCTGTAGCCCTGCCCAGGCTTCGGGAACCTCGCTCAGAGCAGCAGTCACCAGGCAGACATCCTGCTCCTGCTCTCAACCTGTGCACCGCTCAACAGTGCAAATTAGATTCCACAGATTTTGGATTTTAGCAGAGAGAAAAGAACTTGATGAGGAAATGTTTTTTTCATCCTCTCCAAAACCTTGGGTTTTACTTGGTGATGTGTTCTTGGTACACAGTTCATTTAAACAGGATGACCTTAATCATTGCCCAGAGAACAAAAGGGGTCCATCCACCACATGCTGAGAGTAATGAGTGCCCCAGGCCTCGCTCGCCAAGCTGCCTGCCTACCTTGTGGCGATTCCAGGTCACCCGAGGCCGCTGGGGAAGTGACTTCTGCTGCTGCCCTGCTCCCTCTAGCAGGCCAAAGCCCGTGAGGCGAGCCCACTGGCTGAGGCGGCAGCCCAGCCTGGTGACTAGTGCAGCTGTGTCTTGCTGCAGAGTGGCAGGGGGTCCCTGACTCAGTGCAGCCAGAGGTAACCTCAGGCCAGCACTCCAGCAGCTGGCCCCGGCAAAGACAGTGGAGACCCCCTTCTTTCCTCATTTGCCTTTGGTGCCAGAGGGCAGAGTGGAGAGACCAGTTTCCCACACCAACCTGGGGCAGGCAGCCCTGTGTGGGCTCAAGGTGTGTCTCTGAGCTGTAACTGGGCCTGGCTAGCTGTCCAGTCCCTGCTTCTGCTAGACGAGCCTGTGCCTGATGTCTGCTCGGTCAGGTTGTACAGGTCACAATCAGCAGCTGCTCCTTGTGTTGGACACACTGCACCACACACTGCACCACACAGACCACAGCTGTCAGTACGCACACCACCCCAGTACCACACTGCCCACCCTGCTCTCAGGCCAGGGCTCCCTGAAGGAGGCGTCTGTGAGGGGAACTCAGGGCACATAGGATGAACACGCTGGAGACCTGGGCAGCGTCCCCTCGCATCAGGTCTGGCAGCCCCCTCGTCTAGCACCTTCTTCGTGTCCACACCAGCAAGCGCCTTGCCCGTCCCTGATCTCGCCTGTTTCCTCCCTCCCCACTCTGCTGGCCTGGCCTCCTCTCCTCCCTCTGCTAGAGGAAACGTCTACTGTGTCAACCGTGGTGTCACAGTGCACAGCAGAGCACCGGGTGGCCACCCAGGGCAGTAAGGGCTGTGGGGGGCAAAGAGATGGGCGGGGAGATTCGGCCCTGCAGACCAGCAATGCTGATGTTTGTGAGAGTGCTCTTTGCGTCATGTGGTGTCAGGACTGGGGGAGCCAAAGGTTTTTGGAAAGCTGCAACCCGCCAGTCGTTTGTGGGATCCACAGACGGGAGGGGAGTGTAAGCGAAGGCTTACCTCGCCACGTTGCAGCTGTACCCGTAGCTCATAGTTGTGGAGTAGTTTTGCTTACCTTCTGATTTTTGTATCCAACCCTGTACATGCTATGTGATCCATGCTTCTTGATAAATAAAGCACCACATCCATATCTGTGACCAGGTGGCATGTGCACATTAAGTGGGCATCTGTGTGATGGCCACCTCAGGGTCCTCCTTCCCAGGTGTGGACGCCCTTCCTGAGAAGTCAGCTGGAAGAGCCTGACCTGCAGGACTCCACAGAGGAGACACTAAGTGTCATGACCATGGTGGCACTTTGTGCTGGCAGGGATGATGGCAACTATTGTCACCACTGCCACCACTGGGAGGACTGAGCACAGCACTGATGTGGACCTCAGATGCCCTGTGAGGGTGGTGGCTTCTTGCTTCTCCTGAGCCAGTGAACGGCCTGGAACCCAGTGCACACAGGGCTGTGTGCAGCTCGAGCAGGGCCCTGACTGCCTGGAGAGGCCTGCCAGCCACTGTCAGCACCCTGGACCCCACCTCTCTGCCCACCCTGACTCTGCCTCCCCGGTGAACCAGAGGAAGCCCAGGACCTGAGCACAGCGATTTGTCCTAGGCCCTTTGTCTGGACAAAGACTCACAGGCAATCTGCTCCCTCCCTTCAGAGGAAGCCCAGGTCACTCCAAGGCCACATGCCTGTCCTCAAGCAGTGACAGATGTCCTCACAGCTGGTGTCAGAGAGCACTCACAGTGAGGGGAATCTGGCCCAGGAAACCCCTGCTCCTCAAAAACAGCCCCCTGCCCCCTCCACCCCTGATAATCACAGAGGCACCCCTGCCCCTCCGCCCTGCTTCCCACACACAGGCCCCTCAGCCCTTTCTGCCATTGCTCTCCCAACTAGGCCTTTTTTGGACTGCCAGCCCTTCAGGTGGGGTCCCTGTGAAGGCCATCAGCCCTTCCTGCCTTAACAGGAAAGCCGTGGGACCAGCTTACCTAGTTTTCACGTCTTCCTGAGAAGCTAGGGCGATTGTGTTGATGGGGACGGGGGAAGATCTGCACAGCTGAGATTGGCGATGCCCGTGTGCGGGCACCAGGGGGCGAGGGCCCGTCTACATAGGGAACAAGCCCTCTCCTGCACTCACCCTGGCACCGGGGCCCGTGCTTTGCTCTCTGCCTTGTCAGAACAGCTGGGAATGCTCCTGCACTGAGTCCCCAGAAGGCCTTGTAGAGTCCTCATCTGCTCCTGTTCGTCTTCTGCTTACAACTCCACCTTTATGTATATCTGCAAAGCTCCAGGGGACGCAGACCCGCAGACCTGGGGCAGAGGGGTACCGAGGTCTGTAGGTCATGGCCTCTCCACTGTCCACTGACTGAACAGCACCCCACATGTCCTATGTTTAAACCTAGGCACTGCTGTTAACAGCAAAACCACAAATTGACTTTTACAAACTCTTGAAAGTCTATTAGCTTCTCATTTTGAATGTTTTAAATTAACAGGTAAAAATATTATAGCTACTCTCAAATGGATTGCCCTCCAAACATCACCCCGGTCTTAGAAGGCTGTTCGCATTGTGAGGTTGTGATTGCCACACCTTGGCCAAAGGCATCTCAACCCTGGCGGCAAGCAACAGGCCCTTCCCCAGGTGGCCTGCAGCTCTGGCAGATCCTGGCACCAGGCTTCCTGCAAGGGCCCATTTCTCACAGCCACACCCACACAGCTTCAGGGACTAGCAGCAGAGGGCCAGCTCCTCAGGCCCCTCAGACCCCACCCACCTGCGGACTCCTGCTGGCCACATACCCACCCAGCAACAAGGAACATGGTGTGGGATACAGGGACTGCTGTTTAAGAAGTTGGAGGGACAAAGTCTGACATTTTAACTTCTGAAGAAGTCTGGACGTGGAAACTTCCAGATCCCGCTCTGCCCTAGGTGGCCAGGAGAACGGTCTAGAACAGGGCCTCCTCCAGGGGGGCACTCAGCAAACAGCACTCCACCTCCTGATGCTGGCCACGGAGAGTGGGAGGGTGGCTGCGGGGCAACAGGACCCTGGTGGGGCCTGGTAAGCCTCCACCCTCCCCCAAAGCAGCCTCTGTGCTCCTTCTCGGGACACTAGTGTGGACGTCTGTCAGGCCCTGTGCTCCCCACACAGCCCATCTGCTGACACTAAACACACAGAGCAAATGGATTGTTCTGGATCACTTGTGGCAGGTAGCTGCGGTGACCCCTGCCCCAGGAGCTTCCCTGTTCCACTGCAGGGGTGGCAGGCGCAGGAGGCTCATCTCACTGTCTGAACCTGGACCTCATTCCTCTGCGAGAGTTCAATGGCGCTGGAGCTGCGTGACCCCCGCCTAGTCTTTCTGAATGAGGAGGGTGGCAGAGGAAGTGGAAGAGAGTGCCTTCCAGTGTGTATGTTGAGGCCCTCCTATTAATCCAGTCTCTGCAGTGAAGTCCAGGCTCTTGGCTCCTGGCTCCCCACCAGCCACCCTAGGGAGACCTCGGGACACAGGGGGCCTGTCTCTGTAAAGCCAGGTTGGTGCTCTTGGCACTGGGTGCGCACGGGAGCACCGTGCATGGGTGACGCGGGCTTCAGGCTGGCACGGTGCCCTTCTGGCTCAGCCCTCATCTCCCTGGGCTGACTCAGGGTCCGGTGGCTCTGAGTCACAGGGTTAGGGTTGCCTCTTCCTCTGTCTGACCTCGGGCAGCATGGATAACTCCCCAAGGCTCTTCCCGTTTATCTGTGAGACTAGGGCAGAGGCCACCTCATCAGAGCAGCAACAGAGAGCAAACAGAATGAGAGCATCCAGAGTTTTGCAGCCTAAAGCACGCCTGCCCCCAGAGCCCCAGCGGCCCTGGCTCCCCTTCCCTCCTTCATGGTGTGAGTCTACAGGACAGCAGCAGAGAAAGAGCACCTTTCTAGGTAGCCAGCTCCTGACTGTGACCTGAAAGGCCAGCACCACGCTGCTTCCTGTGTGCTCAGTACCTGCAGCAGGGTGTCCTGACCAGAGTCCCACACAGGGAGTTGGTCTGCAGGTGTCTGTGGGAGATGCTGGCCCCTCGGCCCATCTGCTCGTGCCATGGCAGCCACAGCCGCCACGGCCTGGCCAGCTCTCCCTGGTCATCTTGCTTGGCGGTCAGAGCTTGGGGGAAGAGGAAGGATTACACATGTTCACTTTGCATATGAGAAGTCTGCGTGTAGAAGGTCAGGGACTTGGCAGAGTCACAGGGGCAGCCTCAACCACCTGAGCCAGTGAGATGGCCTGTGGCAGGGTCAGGAGCTCAGCTCTCTGCAGGGTCTCAGGGCTGTCGAGAGAGTGTAGACCTTGCCCCTCTGTGTGACCCATAGTGGAAGATCCTAGCGTGATGCTTGTGCCTCCGTGCAAATGCCTAACCTCTTCTTCCTAAACCATCTCACTGGGGGTCAACCTCACAGATGTGCAGGCTTCTGAGAGAGGGAAGGTGTGGCACAGGGGACCCCACAAGCTCTGTCAGCAGGTAGAGGCAGGCTCAGGCCACTCATCACCCCTGCTTTCCCAGAGCTGGGAGCTCTTGTCCACCTGAGAGACCCTGCCCCTGGGGGTCTTGCTGGGGTGAGCCTGCCCCTGGGGGCCTGGCTGGAGTGAGCCTACTCTGGGGGCCTTGCTGGGTGAGTTTGCCCTGGGGGCCCTGCTGGGGTGAGCCTTCTCTCATATCTGATGCTTTCCCACATCTGGACATTGCCTCAGACTCTGGAGCCATTTCTGTGAGTGATTGTATGGGAGCCGTGCCCAGCTGCTCTGCCCGAGGTTGCTCAGGTCCCACAGTCCTTTCTGGGGTGAGCCAGGTCTTAGTTTTGGGGGTTAAGCCTTCCTGTCCTCCTCTGGACATCCTTCCTTTTCTCCTTTAGCCTCTTTTCACTATTTATTTTTAATTTCCATGGCAGAGCTTCCCTCTTATTCAGCATTTCATTCACCTCTATTCTTGGGGGCCATGATGCTGGTCTCGCACACTTCCTGGGACAGGGTCTGCTGGCTTCCCTGTGGGGGGAGCTGGGCTCAGTGAGGCAGAAGCCAGAGCAGGATCCATGGTCAATGCCAAGCCTGTCGCTCCTTTCTTCCTCCCTTCCTTCCTTTTTATTTCCCTCCCTTTTTAGCTTCTCGCTAGGTTATTTTTACCATGAAGACCTGCATTTTTTCTCCCTGTTCAGAGGCATGTGAGCCCAGGTGCCTCTTGCCTCCCTTCCTGCAGGCCCACGGTGGCCCGTGTCCAGCTCTTAGCCTTCCACTCGCATTGCCCGCTGACCACCCAGGTCCCTCGTGTTGATGGATATTTATTCATTTATTATTCTCATATGTGGTGCTGAGGATCAAACCCAGTGCCTCACACAGGGTGGGCAAGTGCTCCACCGCTGAGCCCCAGCCCAGCCCCACCTTTGGGTTCTTCTAAAGCCAAACAACCAAACTCTTTTCTATCCCCTTGAGCTAAAGTGAGCACTCTGGATCTCTGCTTAGTGAGCCCATACATTTGGGTTTATCTGTTTTTATCTTCTTCCACCTTGATCCTAAAGCTTTAGGAGCCATTTGCACACATACATCCCAGGTTTCCATTGATACAAATTTAAAAAATCAGGCCACTCTTCTGGTGTATAACATACTTCCTGTGTTAACCAGCTTTCCATTGCTATGACCGAAAGATCTGACAAGAACAACCTAGGGGAAGAAAATTTTACTCTGTCTCACAGTTTCAGAGGCTCAGTCCATGGTTGGCCGACTAGGAGCTGTGGGCCCAGGTGAGGCAGCCGCTCGTGGCAGAGGCAGCCGGAAAGCGGAGGGGGACACAGAAGATGGCACACCCCAGGGACCCCTTCCTCCAGCCTTGGCCACCTGCCTACAGGCTCCATCCAGTCAGTCCATTCAAACTAAGATGGACTGACTAGGTTTCAGCTGTCACAATCCAGTCATTTCACCTGGACATCCTGCATTAATTCAGAGCTTTTAGGGATATCTCATATCCATAATACTTTGCCTCTGGCCCCCAAAAGCTCATGTGTATCTTGTAACACCAAATGCCTTTAGTCTATCTCCAAGAGCTCCTTAGTCTTGACAGTCCCAGCTCGGCCCAAGAGTCCAAAGCGTCATCTGAGACTCCAGGCAAACTCTTGCCTGTGAGCCCCTGTGAAAGTCAAAATCAGGTGACACATACCCCATAGACATTGACATAAGGTCAGTGATACTGCCAGTTACCATGATGAGTTCGGCTTCCTCAGATACTTCAGTATAACGTCAGAGAAGCAGGCCATGTCAAGCATTTGAGCAGAGTTTATTTAAAAGGGGTAACACAGACTTATCCCAGGAGGGAGAAGGGGCTGTTAGGTTGGATCAGGGTCCAGGATGTGCAATTAGAGGGACTGGTCAGGGCAGCTGCGAAACGGAGCAGCCAGCCAGATGCTGACGTCACCAGTAGACACGCCTCCTGTCAATCAGTGGGTTTTTCCTGACCTATCCAGGAAGGACTCTGGCCTTCTCTTCCTGCCCCCAAGCCCTCCCCTTCCTGACCGGGCCTTTTGAAATTGTCTGTACACCGGAGCACAAGTGCCATTTCTCCTGGACACAGCCTGGGAGTGTGTATTTCCAATAAAGCCTTGCCAAGTGGCTTTAATTCATCTCCTTCTAGTCCTCTGGTCTTTACATAATGGTGCCGAAACCTGGGAGAATTCTTGAACCTCCCTCTGTACTGGGGTAGAGGCAAACTCTCCAAACCAGACCAGGAGATGCTTTCTGTCTTCCCCTTCCGGATCGACAAAAGTGAGGTAGGCCACCCCCTGCCCCATCTCCTCTGACTTCTCAGCTTGCCCCCCTGCCCCCGACCGACCATCCACTCCAGAGGCCTATCCAATAAGTTGCACGTGTGCAATGGGCTCTCTGTCCGAGGCCACTTGGATTGGGAAGACATTCTCAACCTTCGTGTTAGCCATCTGCTGCCATCCGGGGCCCCGGAAAGTTTCCAGGGATGCCTGAATTTTCCGCCTGGCCTCCATTTTCCCATGGACGTGAACATTTTTAGGGATGCCTTTTTCTGTTCCTGTCCACTTCCTGGGACTGCTGAGAATTCACAAGGAACACTGATTCTTCTCTAGACCCCAAAACTCTACTGTACTATGGCTTAGATAACGGATCAAGATGGCCTTCGGGGGAACTTTTGATTTTCAAATCCTCACTGATTTGGCTAATTTTTGTCACCAGATGGGGAAATGGACAGAAACTCCTTACATTAAGGCTTTGTTGGAAAGTACACTCTCATCCCTCCCTTCTTTCCCATCTGTTCTGTCCTCTCAAGTTCTTCTCGCTAACAAAAATCCCAAAAATCCCTTTCCCATTTGCTCTTCTGTATCTCCTTCCTTGTGCAGCTGCCATCATGTCCCGCTCCCTGCTCAGACCCCGCCTCCCCTCCCCTCCCTCTCGATTCCCCCGAAATGCAGCCATCTTCCTGGGAGGCGGAGCTGGCCTCAATCCGAGCGCCGGAGGGCAGAAAAGAGGCATTGGGTGGAGCCTGCCCGCCTGGGTTCCTGCATCTCTCGCTCGCATCTGCGCCACTCAGACGGGCAGCTTGACGTCTGTGAGCTACCAAGCCAAGCACCCTGCATTTTTTTTATTTTACCGGCCGCATCAGTTTTTTTCTAAGACTGTTGCTTTTCTTAAGTTCTATGTTTTTGAGCTCATGACCTTAATCCTTTACATCTAGAATAATGTTTTCTGATTAGTCCTATTTTATTCAACTATGGAATTTATTTTTTAAATCTAACATTGCCTACAGGCCTTTATTTACTATTGTTGTTGTACGTCTGTCTACGTATATATATGTGTGTGTATATACCATATACATGGTATCAAAATTGGCACAGATAATGAGTGCTCATCAATTAAACCTAAAAAAATAAATCCAAATATTTTAATTCACATGATTTAAAGGTTCAACTTAAATTGAATAAACACAAAGGTTTATAGATTCCTATATGAAGATTTAAAGGTTTCTACTGTTGTCTAAATTCAAAAAATTTACAAAGATTGCTTTGGGATATGAACAGAAGGAATTAAAGATTCTAAATATGGTATTTATTGGAAGGAAAGAGAATATTTCTGATCAAAAGGTTTACAACTGTAATTAAACAAAAAGTTAAAATCTAAATTTTTCTTTCAGAACTAAACTTAATGTAATAACATCAATGTAATCCTGGTTCTACTAGTTCTATTTTATATTAAATGTGTTCATTTATTTCAGATATACAAGCTTTAAAATAGAAGGTTTTAAAAGAGCATTATACCAAGCTGATGTTCTTCAAACTGAACTTGTATGGTATCGATTTATATCATTTAATGTTTTATAACTGAACCTATCATCCATAAGGCTTTAAGTTACTTTTACATCAGAGTAAACTTTTAAATAAATGAGGACCTAATCTATTTAATATTCTGCTCAAATTTTGCAAGGAGCCCTGTCCTACCTGAAATAGTCCTGTCTCCCAGCTTACTACAATGGCTTCAAAGTAGATGAGACTCCAGTTCATTTAAAGATATGTTCAAAGGATTAATTTTGTTGTAAAGATCATTAGGACCTCAAACAGGGATACAATATGTAACTCAGCCAAAATTTGAGAAAGCTATTACACAAACTAAATATGTTTTTACTGTTGTTTATTTTATTTTGTATTTTCCTTAAACTCTGACTATTGCCTGTTAATGTTTTACAGAGGTACTACTTCAAGAACAGACAACCCAATTTAATTTAAAATAAATAAGCCATCACCTACAGGACAGATAGACCTTAAAATTAAAGCCCAGTACCCTTACTTTAAAACTGGTGAGATTGGCTTGCTGAATGTTTAAGATCAAGACTTAAAAACTAAAATTAAATTAAAGGGCCAAGAAAACCAGTATTTGGCTCTTGCCCTCTGAGTCAGCCTGAATCCAAGGAATGAGGAAACTTCTCTGGAGCGCTCTACACCTCTGGGCCACAGGACCTTCTGATCAGGGAGATTTCTGAGACCATTAGAGAATTAAAGGGCCAATCAAATGCCATATGATGAACAGGAAGGTTGAAGAGAGAGGGAATCATCTCTCATGCTTCCCGGGGAAGCCACATGGTCAGCACCAGACCTCGACCTATCCTAACACAGATGTCACTAGCAGAGCTAACAAGCTGCCCTCAAGTTCCTCAAGGATGCCTCCCAGGAGACCAAAAGGTGACTCTTAACAATAGGTAAGAACAAAAGTCAATATGACTTGCTTCATCTTAAACACCTAGCAAAACCAAGAACACAGCCATTCCTGGGCATTTAAACATAGTTTAAAGATAGACATCTGTGACATTAAACACAAATACTATGTTTACATGCCTTGTCCTCTCCAGCCTTGTTATGGGGACAAATTCTCAACCCTTATACTTCCTACATTACAGGCTGTTTCCTCTGTGTAGGTTTGAATTGTAACTGTGATTCCCATTGACTCAATTAACTGTACAGTGAGGCTGAATTACCATGACTTGTTCCCACCTCCCTCTCTAGTGCAAAAAGGGGCCATCTTTCTACTGATAATAGTTGGACTCTCCTTGGCCCCCATCCACTGCCTCTGGGCTAAGGCAAGAGGACTTGATTATGCAGTAACCACTACTTAAAAACTTAAACAAATTTTATTATAGAACCGACCAGCCTTGGACTCCCATCACACTGGACTCCCACCAAACTCAAAATTTCTTGGCAGCCTCCTTCTTTTTCTGCTAATCAGTAATCTCTCCCAATCCTCTGTTCCTACCCACAGGTGATGCTTCTACATTCAAGCAACATGGCTGACAACCAGAGGTTCCTACACCTCTGTGTCTGCCTCCCTGCCTGACCAACACCTGAGCCATCTCCCCCTCTCGGCGCCCCCAATCCCGTAAGAAGTAGCCAGACCAAATCTGCTGTCCTATATCATCAAAAAGGCCAGAACGTTAGGTCGGTTCAGGGCCCAGGATGTCCAATTAGAGGGACCGGTCAGGGCAGCTGCGAAACGGAGAAGCCAGACAGATGCTGACGTCACCAGTAGACACATCTCCTGTCAATCAGCGGGTTTTTCCTGACCTATCCAGGAAGGACTCTGGCCTTCTCTTCCTGCCCCCAAGCCCTCCCCTTCCTGACCAGGCCTTTTGAAATTGTCTGTACACCAGAGTACACGTGCCATTTCTCCCGGACACACTCCGATGGATGGGAGAATTCAGCCCGAGAGCGTGTATTTCCAATAAAGCCTTGCCAAGCAGCTTTAATTCATCTCCTTCTAGTCCTCTGGTCTTTACAGGGGCCATAGCTGGTATTCCAAGAAGTACAGCTGTTCTGCCTTTTCACATGTCCTAGACTTCCTTTGTTCTCCTACTCTCTTCCCTTTAACTCTCCTTCCTGCCTACATGATAGGCCTGAGAGATGCTCCCTGGGATGGCCAAAAGGTGAAAAGCAGATGAATAGGGGAAAGGGCCCAAGTGGAGCGATTTGGACAGGAAAGAGGGCATAATTAACAACTCCCTGCAGGGAGGGACAATCCCTGGGACAGGTTATCTTAGCAACAGGTTGGAGCAAGGGCAGGTTATCTGATAAGGGTGCAGGAAGGGCTCTGGAGGCATTAGCATTTCAATGCCTCTCCAACTTCCCAGACCCAAATTGGCCTCCTCCATCACCTGACTTGCTTGACCTATCTACACTGACTGCCTAATTCTGGCTTCATCAACATTCCCATTCCAAAAGGGAGGAAGAGGGACTTAGGAAGAAGGGTGAGGCCAAAGCAATCCCTAAACTGGTGGAGCAAACCAGTTCTGTGGCTCTTCAGCCTCAGCCCCTGGGACACAGGGTAATGAGGTGTGCAGCCTAAGCCCCAGGCAGTTCCGACTGAGTGATAGTCTAGGCCCAGGCAGTCACGAGGTGTGCCATCTAGGCCCCAGGCAGTTCCGCCGTGCCTTGCTGGTTGAAGAGCTCTTGACTGCTCTCTCTCTGGCTGACTCTCCACAGCCAGCAGCTTTTCTCAGCAGACAGTCCACACAGTTCCTGGGGTCTCCCTTCCCACTTCAGCTTCATTTTCCCATCCCCCACATTGCCCTCCTGGGGACTCCTTGCAGGGACTCTGATCCTGCTGCACTCTGCCTGGCCTCCCAGGCCTTCTCCTGAGTCTTGGTGGAAGCCTCCATGACGCCCTAACTCTGACATCCTGCAACCTGCAGAACCAACCCTGCATGGTTGACCCCAGGTCTGCCACCCTCGCAAGCAGTGGCCAAGCTCCCAGGAATCATGTCTTCAGTGGCTCTGAGTGTGTTTCTGTGCAGTGTAGCTTGCCTTCCTGTTTTCATCACTGACCCAGGCTGTTGCCCAGGACATCTGCTTGGCATTGCGGCTGCCGTAGTTGGCGTCTGAGGGATGCCGCCTCCGCTGAGGAGCTTTGGAACTCTCTGGGCAGGTGCTAGCTGGCTGACAGATAGACTCCCTTTGAACAGGTCTGTTTTGTCAAAGCCTTAAGGTCGTACCCGACTTTGGACATATCAGGTGTGCCCTTGCACCGAGTCCTGCAGGCGCCCCCAAACAGCCCTCGTGATCTGCTGCTCTCAGGGGTCCAGAGCTCTACCAATCCTGGATGTGTGATGACCTTAATCTCTGCCCGGCTCCCAGCTGCCTGGCTTTCCTCTGCCAAGCCAGAAGAGTCTTCCTTGTGCTTGCCGAACTTCAGACTTGACACCCAGTGCTGCAGCTCACAGTGCTGAGCTTCCTTTGTGCCATCCTCAGCAGCAATCCCAGCCTCTGCAGAAACTTCAGTCTCCGGATTGTCTTCCTTCTTCCAGCAGAACTACGGCATTTTCCTCTGATCTCATGTTTGTCACCTGTGGTTCAAAATGCCCTGAAGTGGAAAGCTAGGGTCAAAGTGGAACTCAGTTTTTGTTTCCATTCTGTCCAGGATCACAGGATCAGTCTGTGTCTTTATCTATTTTGTCTGTTTCATATCTACTTAAGACAAAGAGCTAAATCTGATACCTGCTCCTCCAAATGGCATAGACTAGAAGTTCACCTGTACACAGGTCCTGTGTGTTCACCTGTACTTTTATAAAATGCCAGTTGAATTTTTCTTAAATTTGTCTGTAATAAGATGTGTGCTTTGGGCTGTATGGTCTGTGAATTTTGGACAGACTGGGATGGGCTCACTAAGACACAGCTCCCGCAGCACAGCCATCTCTCGTCTGCATATTGCTGCATGGAGACAGGAGCTATTGGGGACACCTTATAATTAAACCATAACAAGAGGTCACGGTCAGTCCATGATCTCTGGCACTTGTTCTCTGCGCCTGAAGTGAGACAGAGCATCATGGTAGAAGGGCACGGTGGAGGAGAGCTGTTCAGCTCCTGGAGGATGGGAAGCAGAGAGCGAGAGGAAGGGGCTGGGGACAAGACAGTTCAGGGGTAGTTCCACTCCTCCCAGTGGTCCATTCAGCTGTCCATGGACCAATGTGCTGATGAAGTTCCTCATGACCAGTCACCCCCATGGCCCCCTGCTGACCCCACTGCACTGGGGACCAGGCCTTCAGTTCATTGGCCTTTGGGGACATTCGAGTTCCAAACCATACAGGCGCACTTTCCTGAGAGCAGACGCTAAGGAAGCCTGGATGGAGTGGAATCCTCTGGAACTCACAGAGCAGTGAAGCACTTGTTTTCCCTTTTTGGAAGCAGTGCACCAACCAGCCCTGCCGTCCGCCCCGCAGCCTCCGCTTCCCTTTCCCATGGCCTGGCTCCTGACCTGTCTGTGTGGCTGCCTCAGCTGCGCTCTGGTGTGCAGGGGACAGTGCCTGAAGCTGGGTCCTGGGTCACACTGGCTCCCCCCAAGGGGCAGGAGCAACGTGACCAGGACCTCGAGCCCAGTGCCTGTGTCCAGCTGGGGCTTTCCACACAGCAAGGGCCTCAGCTGCCTGAGTGACGGCAGCTGGGAGAGAGCCCGGGCCTCCGCTCTTTTTCCTCTTGCGAGTGCATTTAAGGACAGCTGTCTGGGATATGCAATTCAGAGACAGGAAGGAGACAGCAAGGCGACCCCTGGGGCGGGCCCTGCCTGGGCATGTCACCATGCTAGCACACCTGGGACTTGCCACTCACCTCGGCACAGGCTGCCCTGGAGACGCCTGGGCAGGGACCGTCCCACAGGCTGCTTCCTTTCTTTCCTCCTCCCTCACTGCTTCCTGTTCCTGCTCTGCCTTGGCTCTACACGTGCTTTCCTTCCCTTATTCTTCTCTAGGTTGCTTTTCCCTCGCCTTCTCCCTCCTTGACCAGAGTAAGTAACCGTGAGCACTCTGGGGGCCAACTTCTGGCTTGACCATGCTCTGCCCTTTTTTGCCACATGACCTTGGGCACATTTCTAAATTCTCCTGTTTCAAAGTCTCCCAACCAGAATGGAAAGGCGCCAACACCTCAGGACTGCGTGAGCCCCCGGGAAGGGCGTGGCCCTCAGCACAGGATGCACACACGAGGTGCTTCTGAGTTTAGGTCTCCTTGGGAGCCACAGTCCTCACATAGCACTGCTGTGACTCGTGGGCCTGGAGCAGTCCCTGACCTGGCTCCAAGTGAGTCCTAATTTCCTCTATTTTCCTAATTTCCCCTATTTTTCCTCTATTCTAGTTCACAAGAAGGGCAAATCTTAGTTGTTTTCCTTCTCACACCCTATTTTCCTGTGTTGTATACATATTAGAGGCAAAGTCATGTAAGCAGAAGGGATTTAGCTGGCCACCTGCAGCTTAACAACCTGCTTTGATTTGGACATGTGGTGTCCCCCAAAACTCATGTGACACACAATGAAAGAAAGCCCCAAGGTGACATGACTGGGCTTAGCCTGGCCCATGCCTCCATGCCCTGACGGGCGGCAGTTGCAAGCAGATGGGGCGTGCCCTCGGGGTTTGTGTTCTGTCCCTGGTGAGCAGAGCTCCCTCTGCTTCCTGGTGCCCTGTCCTGAGCTGGGTTTCTCTGCCACACCCTCCTCCGTGAGGCCCCTTCACTGGGTCCCGAAGCAATGGAGCTGGCCTCTGTGGACCAAGACCTCTTGAGCCCTTGAGCCAAAGGAACCTTCCCTCCTCTAAGTCGTTCTTGTCGGGTCTTTCAGTCAGTGGGGAAGGCTGGCAACTGCACAGCCTGCACGGAGCCATGGTTTGAGCTCAGTCTCTGAGTCAAAGGAAGGGGCAGTTCAGGTCCACATGGCCTGAGTTGTGGTGGTGAAGCCAGTCCACACAATAGGCTTAGCTCTCTTGGAGGACGTGCTTGGACTGGTCTGACGACTGGCTGGTTTCCCCTTGAAGGTAGTTCTACTTTGTGTCTTTTCCTCCCTCTTTGCCCCTTTCTCCTCTTTCGTCCTCTTATCATCTCATTTCTAACTTTACAAATCTCAGTACTCATCATGCAGAGGCCAGAACCCGAGGTGCTGAGCTGTGGAGACCCCAGTGCTTCCTCTGTTTCCCAACGCTGTGCTGAGAATAAGTCCTCTGGACCCACGTCCTGGGGTCTGCCCCTCCCCAGCCCAGCATGACGGTGAGGAGCAGGGTCTCCA
The DNA here is from genome assembly GCA_004024805.1 of Geosciurus inauris. Classification (NCBI taxonomy): domain Eukaryota; kingdom Metazoa; phylum Chordata; class Mammalia; order Rodentia; family Sciuridae; genus Geosciurus; species Geosciurus inauris. The sequence goes on from PVHX01003536.1 coordinate 40,503, forward strand.
TCTTGCCACGGGGCACAGCACTCTGCTGCCAGAGCAGACAGCCCTGTGAACAGGCTGCCCACGCCAGCGGCCCATGTCGGCTCTGAGGCCGGCACCGGGCTTAGCTTCGACCCACCCTCACAGAAGATGTTCCAAAGAAGTTGTCGCAGGATGACAGAGAATGCATCTGAGCCCATTCTCCACCCCTTGTCTGAAAGGGGACTCTGCTGTCAGTCCACCAGTGCGTGGGACTTACGGAAAAGCCGCAGAAGGCTGCCTGCCTAGTCCTAGCCCCAGCTCTGCCTCCTGAGGGCAGCTTGACTTTCATCTTGAAACATACTTCTCCGTGCTTCCCTCATCTGTAAAACTGCTCAGAGAAATGTCCACGACCGATAGGTGTTGTAGAGTTCCCTTGAGGCCTAAGAACGCTTGAGTGTTCACAAGATAAAAATGAGGGGCCAGGGTGTTAAATAGGGGTAGTAAAACTATGCTCTCTAAGTTTATGAAAAATTTATATGCCTTGGTGTATTTTTCTGAAGGAACAATCTGCATTTATCACTAGATTCTCAAGCGTTGATTACTCAACAGTATTTGGAATTCAACATTCCAGTGACTCCTTGGTCCTATGAGTATACAAGGGGCAGGGGCAGGGCCTAAGGGCCAGGATACTTTGGTCCAGTATCTCCCTTCTGCTCTCTCCCCAGGCTGGTGTTGGGGGACTGAAGGCTTAGGGCCCTGCACCCTGCTGTTTCTCAGTTGTCTCGAAGATGTTAATGGTTTCCAAGAAGACAGTTGTAGGTAGCATTTATTCACCTTGTTACTGAGATGCCTGTGCTCCTCAGGAGGCCGTACAGTAGAAGCAGGCGTGCATAGGGAACCTATGTCCAGGACTGTGAGCAGGGAAGCTTGCCACATCAGTCAAGAAAGCACAGGAAACTACAAATGAAGAACCAATTGAAAAATATATTCCACAAAGTAATTTACTTCTCATTCGAAATGGCCTTCCAGGCCAGCCTGTGAGGTACAGTCTGTGGCAGAAGTCATGACATCACAAAGGGCAAGGACATTTGCACAGGTGGACCCTGGCGCCAGCTGCAGGCAGGTCTGTGAGACAGCCACGGAGATGAAGGACACCACCAGGAAACCACATGTCCAAGGCAAGGGGACACCCCCCTCCCGTGTCCTCGTGAGCAGCTGGGACGCTGGCTGAGCGGCCAGCCTGTGCTGAAGCCAAGGAGCAGCGTGTGTGCACTTTCCAGGGCAGCAGGCTTAGGAGAAAGGGAAGGAACGGCTTGCTGGGCTCTCCCCAGCAGTGCAGTCCCTGCCCCTGCCTGCGCAGCCAGGCAGCAGTACACATGCCACACCAGCTTCAGAGACAGCACATCAAGGAGGGCTCATCAAGTATTTCCAGTGCCTTGGAAGCTCCAACTGCAGTCCTGACAGCTCTCTCCTTTCCCCCTTCCTTCATTTATCTCTTCTTTGCTTCAGGGGTAGAAAGAAAAGTTTTCAGACTGTCAGCCTGATGTTTGGGTTGAAATGAATAAGATTTCCTTGAAAAGAAAACTTTGAGTTTGTGAAAACTTGTCTCCCCTTAGAAATGTATCCTTTCCCCACCGCAGATTCCTAAAAGCAGTTACACAGCCCAGAACCTTACAGGAAAGAGCCTGCCAGGGGGACTCAGGAGCTTGTCTGATAGCCAAGGTTCTCTGTTCCCAGCAGAATAAGAACAGCCTCTTGATCAGCAGGGGACAAGGGTCAGTGACCTGGAGCTCTGTGCCCCAACCCAGCCAGACTCCCTCACACAAGGCTGGCCAGACCCTGCCTACAGCTCCTCACTCCCTCCATCTCTGGATGCCAGCCCAGCCCAGCTGCTCATTAGCATGCCTGAACACCCAGGAAAGGAGAGTGCAGCCACTTGGGGCCTCAGGTGCCAGTAGCAATGGCCCACTGGCCCGTGCAAGAGCTCTGTGCTGGGCAGGTACATGAGCCTTCCTGGCAACTGTGCTGAGGGCAGAGGCTGTCAGGGCGAAACAAGCAGGAAGTCCCTGGATTCTTCTCCAGCAAAACCTACAGATTTTATAGGACCAGTGTGCACAGGATGGCATCCCCCCTCAGCTTGCATGGCAGCTAGCTCAGTTTGCCCTGTGCCAATGCAAAGACCAGAGATGAGAATGTGCGTGGAAGTGTGTACACACACTGGTTTGAGCACCGGGGGCCTTCTGTCTATTCCTGCAGAAACATGTACACATACACAAACTCCACACATATGGATACATAGACACATAAATATATGCAGAATGCATATGCAAGTATTATATATGTTTAATATGCACACATACTCGTGCGTATGTACGACACAGGACCTCACCTGACACCGTGCCTGCAGGAAGTGCTGGCCAGCAGGATGCATATCCACATGGTGTCAGAGGATGTGCACCAGCCAACTACACTGAGGTCACGCTGTGGGCGGGCCTTGCCAGCGGGTCTGGAATCCCAGCCCTGAGGCTATCACTTGGGTGCTTGCTCACATGCACACCGAGAGGAACTTGGGGAGGGTGGGCTGGAACAGGGTCCCGCACCAGTGGAGGCCCACACGCCCTGCCTGAGTCTACCTGACAGGGACTCACACGGGCTGTGCACACAGCACGCTCCAGTGTGGACAAAGCGCTTGACTGGCAGATCAGCGTTGTCCTCGGGCGTCTAAAGCACAGCATCTTCCTTCCGTCCCAGCCCCGACGCAGAGTGAGTCAGGCACACTGAGGGAGTAGGGAGCCACAGTCTGCAGCACTCTTGGCTCCCTTCTGCTTCTCCGCCCGGCTACTGGAAGGCGTGGTCAAATCCAGATAGAACCGGGACTTGAGGAAGCGGCGGTAGGAGTCCTTCTCCATCAGGTTGAAGATCTTCTTCTGGGCCTCATCAAAGCAGGTCACTGTGGGCTCCAGCACATTCCGGCCAGTCTCCTCCCTGGTGCAAGAGTCCAGGTTCACCTGGGGAGAAAGACAGAGGCTCCATCAGACCTGACTCCTGCAGAGTCAGAGATGCAGCTCTGTGCTGAAACACAGGTGGCTGTGCCCAGGACGCCCAGTGCCAGTGCGTGGGGCCCCTGGGAAGTGGGGAGGTCCATCCCACTTCAGGTGGGAAGAGCAACATCTTCCCTTCTGTCTCCCAGATTGGGGAGATCTATCGGAAAAAGCTTTAGAGGAGGCAACTTAAGCCCGTGGATAAAAGCCGTTTCCTTAAGAGGCTTACTTGGCGTGGTTGGGGGTGCAACAGCCTGCTAGGTGGCTTCCTTAGCTCTAGGATCTGAAGATCCCACCTTAAGCCCTCCAGGAGCTCCTCCCAGGCCCAAGAAGCCTGTGGGTGGGGATTCACCTCCTTGGTGGCCTGCACGGAGATGAATTCCTCATAGATCTTCTTGGCCTTGGGGCTGAGCTTGGTAGGTGACTTTGTCTTCCTGTACTCCTCACAGCTGACCCAGAAGTCAATGTTCTCCTCGCTGTATTCAGACTTCAGGAATGCCCTGAATGTAGCCAGCCCACCTGGGACAGGGAGAACCAGAGCGTCAGGCTTCAGGCCCTGAATACCATAATTTAAATAGATCCCAGTTATACCTACTGATCCCTAACCAGGGTTCAAGCCCTTTTCAAGAAATTATTACATTTCAGAGATGTCTACATAGCCATCAACCACCAAGGTGGCATTGAAAGAGAAACTGAGGCTGATTCTGCAGGAATATCTCCATATTCAGAATATTTTCTCTTTGCTACTTTTCCATGTTATGAGAACAGTGGTTATTTCTGTATGAATTTCCCAGTGTATATTGCAAAGTTCTAGGCATGGTAGAATGTTTAACAGATGGGATGTGAGACAAAGTTTATTCTGGTCTGGTAATCAGATTAGACCAGCATAAGGTAAACTTGTCTTATCCTGAGTGCCTTTGTTTAGGTCCCTGGGCAGAAGGGGCATCAGACTTACGTTCATGGCTAATCAGGTTTTCCAGTGATTCAGCCCATTTCTTGACTTCTTCTTGGCTCACCCTAGAGATATCACAGAGAAAAGGCATAATTTGAATTCCATGATGTAGAATTGGGGCAACAAGTCTAAGATCTTAAGTAATATGCAGAGATGCTATCTTTTGTCATTATGATGAGATCTGCTGTCAATTAGAACAGTTTTTCACTTTTTACTAAGTATGTGGAAATTTCAAATCCAACTATGATCTCCATGAAAAATGGAGGCCCTTTGGATCCAAACCTGGCTCTCAGCCCGTCTCAGAGACAGTTCCTCAGCAGGTGTTATGCACAGCTGGTCTTTACCAAGGCCATTCCTCTTACCTCTGGCAAACAGCCAATTTGTCCTTCTTGCTGTGGGAAGAGCCGTGCTCGCAGGAGTCAGCCTTCTGCAGCAGGAAGCCTAGCCGGTGCTTCATGTCTTTTGCACTGTGTGGAGGAGGAAGAGGACAGTTAGCAACGAGGCTGTCCCTGAGGGACACCATCAATGGAGCCTGAGGATCCCACTACTGGTGCCAAGGGTAGAGGCAGCTGTACAGGGAATGGGACTTGGAGTGGGCATGAGTTCCCAGGAGGACCAGTTTCTTCTTCCATTTCTGATTTCTACCAACCTCAGGCAGAGTCCTAACACTGGCTCCTTCAGCTGTAACCAGGACTCTGACCTTTTAATCCCCCCAGAAGCCTCTTCTGCACACCCTCCCTCTTTTCCAATATAGCATCTCTGGTCTGGCCAATGGAATAAAGCTGGACACAGGACTGATCTTGAGTAAGTTTTAGTTCAAAAGCGGAGTATGGTGCTTCTTGCTGCATGCTCCCTTCTGGCAGCTGGATGCTAGTCCACCTGCCTTCCTGCTGGTAGAGGGATCCTGGGCACACCTGGAGAGCAGGTGAGCTCAGCCCTACCAGCTGGCCCAGCAGTAGCTCGAGGGGGCACCAAGATCCCTGAAGTATGCAGTGCAGGGGGTGGGTGGTGCGCATGAGCACCAGCTGGGCTGGAACCCAAGCTCCTGGAGGCTGTGTCCAATCTGCAGCTGTCACCTTCCTTTAAAAGACACACTACAAGGAGACACACAGGCCAGAGGGTGTGGGAGACTTTGGAAAGAGCAGCAGGCTGGAGCAGCTCCTAGAGCCTCCCAGCCAACAGGCACCCAGGTTGCAGTGGGTGGCTGAGGAGCAGGAGGAGGACCCATAGTAAGGAGTGGGAGGAGGACCCCTCACGAGGAGTGGGAGGGAGGACTCTAGTGAGGAGCAGGGAGGAGGACCCCTCATGAGGAGTGGGAGGAGGATCCCTAGTGAGGAGCAGGGAGGAGGACCCCTCATGAGGAGTGGGAGGAGGATCCCTAGTGAGGAGCAGGGAGGAGGACCCCTCATGAGGAGTGGGAGGAGGATCCCTAGTGAGGAGCAGGGAGGAGGACCCCTCATGAGGAGTGGGAAGGAGGACTCCTAATGAGCTCTTGGCTTACTTTCTCCCTATCACTTTCTCTCTTTGTTTTACCTCTTTTATTATAAAAGCCAAGCAATCATTTAAGAAGAAAAAGGTATTTTATGGGGCTGGGGTTGTGGCGCAGTGGTAGCGTGCTCGCCTAATACACGGGAGGCACTGGGTTCGATCCTCAGCACCACGTAAAAATAAAATAAAGCTATTAAAAAAAAAAGAAGAAGAAAAAGGTATTTTAAAAGAAAGAATAGCTTGATGTTCCTGCTGGAGAGGGAGACATGGAGCCCAGTGTGAAAGACACCACAGGACGGCCGCTGGCAGGAAGGCCCCTGTGGTCCCTGCCTGCTGCTCTGTAGGAGGCCTTCCCTCCCTCTTGGCACTGGTCCCTTCCTCTGCCCCTCCAGCTGTGACTGTCCAGAAGGCAGAAGCCTCCTGGATGACAGTAGTCACTGAGCCATTCATCTTGAGGGCCCGGTGCTGTGGAGGCGGCCTGTGTGTGAAGACTCAGTTCCAGCAGAAGCCGTTTCACGACTCTACCTGCTGCCTCTGCTGGACCAGGCGCCATCAACTGAGGTCACAGAATAGGACAACCAAGAGGGCACAGCCCCAGGTGATTTCAGAATCCCTGGATATAGGGAGCCAGGCTCCTCACAGTGCCATTTGTGTGACTGGGAGCAGTAAGGTGCTGTGGGGGGGGGTGGCATCTGGGTCAGGTTGGGCAGCTTGCTAAGCAGGTCCCTCTCAGGTTGGCAGCCAACTGAGGGCAGAGTGGCAGTATAGGCTTCCTGTCCCCAGGTGAGCACCAGGCAAGCCTTTCCCTGGCACCCTCTGTCCCCAGGGTTCACTACATAGGTAACTGGACTGAACTAGAGCTGGAAGCAGGTGGCTCCTAATCCCCCTGCCAGACCCCTGTTGCTTTTGAAGAAGCCTGGGCAGGGTCTTGCCCCAAGGGGCAAAATGTTAGAAAAGTAAACTTCTCAGTGACACATGAAAAACTGCTTTATGGTTTATTTCCAAACTGAAATTTAATGTGATTTCTATTTGCAGGGAGACAAGAAAGGAATTGGTATAGCTTCAGGTTGACTTTACCCTAGTTTGAAAATTCATAATGTAAGATACTCTAGTCTTTCATTTTATTCTCAACTGGCTGATAGGTGAGCATTCTCTGAAATCACTCATTTATACCCTTTTAATAAAGCAGAGGCAGATGAGCAGATGTAAATCTTTAAGGTTTTTTTTTTTTTAAATGAGCACATTGATAAATTAATGTCCTCAGGATAAGATCTTCCACAGGACCCTGAGCTGACTTCAGGGCTGGAGAAGGAGGAAGGGAGGGGTCCCTCCTTGAAACGGGCTTTACCATGACACTTGCCTATAGCCCAGGGAAAAGGCAGCGCAGCACCCCTCAGCCTGCTTCTCCAAGCTGCAGCCCTCTCCTGGGTGCCTCCCCAGAAGACTCACATGCAGGGTCAGGAGCACAGAGCCCAACCTCATGTGCTGCAGTGAAGCTCGGGCAGCAGCGCTGGTCACACGGGCATGAGGACCTCTGTGTGTAGCTCCGACCACACGCCTACCTCCCCTGAGGCCAAACTACCTGGCTCAGAGGACCTGGCTTCCCAGTCAGCACAGGTCTCAGAATGAAGTCACACCCACAACACACAGGTACCCAAATCTGGGGAGCCTACTTGCTCAGCCACCATATCCAATTAGTCTTAAGGACAGCTGGACTCCTGGTCACACTGCTTCTAATTGCAGAGAACTGGGTGACCAAGTCCTTCTGAAAGACACCCTGGTGTCTGCCAACAGCCTTACCTCCGCAGGCAGGAGGCCGGCAGGCCTGCCAGTCCTTTGCACATCTTGAGGAGCCGGTGGGGTGCACAGCAGAAGACAGGGAGGCCGCCGGCTGTGGCTTCTGTTCTGAGCTCTTCTCCTCTGAGCTCTTCTCTGGAGTGGAGCAGCTGTCAGAATCCGGGGAGCTTCTCCCTCCGCAGCCTGCAGGGGCTTCTTTTATAGCCCAGCCAGGACGGATGGGCCAATCAGATGGCCGCGCTGCAGTTCCGCTCCTGCCTCTGCCTGGAGGAAAGGAAGAGAGCACTGGCAAGCCAGTCAGTGTGCCACAGGGAACGCTGGATGCAGCAGCTGGGGTTCCGCCCAGGAGGGAAACTGCTGTGGAGCCTGGGGCTAGCCATTCAAGGCACCCAAGGAGGACTCCAGGAGCCTCCCCTCTAGGTTAGAAAGCGCCCTCACGCCTGGCCCAAGGTCTGACCCTCAGTCCTGCCAGGAAGGATCTGCAGCTGCTGACCTCCAGGCAGTGACCTGCAGAGGCTTCCTGGGGAGGGAGAGGTAGCTGCGGGGCAGACTGCTATGCCAAGCAGCACAGAGAAGCCAGACTAGGAAAGGAAATCTTCAGCTCGGTGATCGACCTGACCGTGGGCAGAAACTTGACCCAGAACAGAATTCAGCCTCATGCTGATAATCTCTCCTGCAAGAGGGACTGCAGGAGAGGGCAGAGGACAGAGATGCCAGCTGTCTTTGGCAGTGGGTATTTATTTATTTTTAAAACCAGTGTTATTGGATTTTTTAAGCTGTCAACGGACTTTTATTTTATTTATTTATTTTTTTGTGGTGCTGAGAATTGAACCTAGTGCCTCACACATACTAGGCAAGTGCTCTGCCACTGAGCGACAATCCCGCCTGGCAGTAGGTTTATGCCTACATAATCCTAAACCTCCGAACAGTATTTCAGAAGAGAAGGGGGGCATGCAAACATAATCTGCCCCAAACCTCTAGGCTTTGCAGGGAACATGAGAGAAGACTCAGAAAGATCTGTGATGCTGGTCCACAGCAGAACTTCAGAAGAGGGTCTGTCTAGAGTCATGAATCATGGCTGCTGCTGTGCCTAGTGCACCTTAACACAACCTGGCACCACCTGGGCTGCCAAGCAGGAAGCAGGCCCAGTGCGGGAAGGGGCCTTGCCTAGGTGCTACCACGGAGGCTGGGTCCACAGGCTACACGGGTCTTCACTGGACAGGCTTGCTGAGGGAGGCAGACCTGCCAGCACATTTCTAAACTGTAGAGTGCGGGGAAGTGAGTTTCATTGTTGGACTGTGCACAGTCCGACAACGGTGGGCTGGTGGGCAGTCAAAGGCCAGGTCTTACCAAGGCACAGTGGAGACCCACTGAAGGCAGTCACAGCCCAGGGGGACATCCTGCTGCTGTCCTGGAGAAAGGACGGAGGCTGGGCCGGAGCCTGGGAGCAAGACCAGTTAGCAGGGTCAGGAGCTTAAATCCATCCATCGCTTCTATATTGCAAAATGGAGGAGTGATTCACAAATGAGGGTTTACTGGACACTGAACTGGACTTTCTGCAAGGTCCTGTGACCTGAAGAGGGATCACAATGACTTGCGCTCTTCGGGAGGGAGCCTCCTACAGGGCAGAAGCTCCAACCAGAAGACTCAGGTGAGTGACATCATCATAAACTCCCTTCACAGCTGAGGAGTCCCAGGAGCGCAGAGGAAAACAAACTCAGCCCTTTAGACTGGGAAAGGTTTTTGGAAAGTGGACCCAAGGATGAACGCAGACGCCGTTGCTGTTCAAGGCATCCCAGAGCATGGCAATGTCGGGTGTGGTGAGAGCTACCCACTGCACTGGGCAGCTACCAGCAGGCTGCTGGGCCCACACAGCCCACCCTGAGAGAGTGCCCTGCAATGTCCTGTTTACAATGAGACCAAGAGGGTTGAAGCAACCTCTGAGGCTGCACATCTAAGGGGACAATGGCTGGTCCCAAGGTCATAGTCATGACTGTGAAGAATGGGAAAAAGTGGACTGCATGGAGACTACAGAGGTGTTGGGCATGAGTGCAGCTTTCTGGGGAATGAAGCAGGCCAGGAGGCCATGTGGGTGCTCCTCACCACAGTGAAGACCAGCGTTGGCCCTGCCCTTGCCGGCGTGGGCTAGCCCAACTTCCGACTGGATTCATGTTCCAATAAGAGGGCAGGCCCAGGAGGAGAGTGGACCGGGTGTGGAGTTCGACACGGTGTGAAGACTATTGCAAGAGCCCACACGAGAAGCCAGGATGGGATAGGGGAGAGCGAGGCTGTGGTGAGGACCAGCTGGTGGGGCAGAGAGCTCTTGACGCTGTCTAGGGCTGGGCTTCGGGAGGGAGCACTGACGAGAGGCTGGGGAGAGCCGACCCCATATGGCTCTGTAGGTGTGGACTGCGGTCTCCAGCCTTTGCTCAGAAAGAGCAGAAGAAAGCATTCCTGGGCACTCAGGCTTTAGCAGGAGGAAGCATGCCCTGCAGGCTCCGGGCCTTTCCCCTCCTCCTGGTTTTAACAGGGCTCTGCTTCCCCGTGGGGGTGTTTGCACCATCCCAGGTTGCAACTTCCCCTCAGCTCGTAGCTCCGGGGTTGTTCACACCAGGGCCTGGACGTCACTCAGAGCTCACAGGCACTGATGCTTAAGACTTAAAGGCAAACATCCCAGGCCAGAGGGAGAGGGACCTGCGTGTCCTGCTTGGGAAGCAGGCTTTCCTCAGCATCAACTAGTGGGCATCTCAGGACCAGGAAACCCCACCCAACACTGTGACAGTGGGTACAGCACCCGAACCCTTGGGGCAGTGACTCGCTCAATCAGCTGGGTGCCTTTCTCTCCTGAGAGGCAGGGGAAGAACCAAATACCCCTGTCCTAAAGACTAAACCCTTCTTCTGCAGAGCTTAGCCCGACAGAAAACGCAGTCTCATGAGCGCCCACTTGCTTTGTGCGGGTGGAAGGAGATGGCTGGGTGTCACGGAAACCAGAACCTTGTGGGGGCAGACTCGGGTTCTAATTCCAGCTCCTCACAGATGGGCTGGATCCTGGCAAACTGGCATGAGCCTTCCCATCTCCTCTTCCTCCGGTGTCGGGATTAAAGCGTCACCGCCTGGCCCCACACCGCAGTGGGTCCATGACTTGACCCTAGCCCCACTTTTCAGCCCCTTCCAACTCTTTCTGCAGGCATGCTGGGCCCCTGACCACAGCAGACACCCAGACCTGCCCACACTGCACCCAGGCCTGCCCTGGAATAGCCCTCGCACAGCACACGCCCATGGCACTCTTCTCCACTGCAGCAGCATCTCTCTGCTGCACTCTTTGTGCGTGGTACGCAGACACGACCCCCGCTTCCTCGTAACACCAGGCAGCACGGTTCAGCCCAGGTCTCTGCTGGGCACATACCTGTGTCTGGAAAGTGACACCTGCATGTGGTGAGTGGGGCTCCGCAGGTACCAGGTCCAGCGCAGCACTGCTCCCTGTGCTCTGCAGTAGGTCTCATGGAAAGACCAAATGCCTAGCTCTGTCACCCATGGCTCAGCATGGGACTCAGGCCAGCCCTGGGCGACTCGGTCACGGTGACCCACACAAAGGAGGACGGCTGTGACAGGAGCAGGTAGGGGGTTCTAGGACCACTGTGTGTAGTCAGTGCATCCTTAATACAGAGGAGGACGGCTGTGACAGGACCAGGCAGTGGGGTCTCCTAGGACCACTGTGCGCTCAGCGTCCTTGACACAGAGGAGGACGGCTGTGACAGGACCAGGCAGTGGGGTCTCCTAGGACCACTGTGCACTCAGCGTCCTTGACCATGATTCTCCAGCCCTTAACCGGATCTGAGCAGCAATTCAGTCCCATGTGTAACATAGTGGGTGCTTGGAAGGAGGCAAAGCTTGGGAACAGCAGGTGAGGGGCCCTGTCTGCCAAGGAGCAAGCGTGATTCTCCAAGGAACCACATGAGGCCTGACGCTGAACCTCCACCGAGAGGAGCACGGGCTGGTCCTGAGGCTGGGTGTGTGGAAGGCAGTGAAGAGGACACGGGGCAGGTTAGCGTCTGGTGGGGCTCGTGGGGCCCAGTGGGCAGGACGTGAGTCACCCTCCATGGGGGAAGGGCATGCTGCATTTCAGGGCTCAGCCTGCAAGGTTCTTCCGCTATTTCATGACAGCAGGCAGGCCCAGTTCAGGGGTGTGCAGGAAATCACAGCTGCCATCTGGAGAAGGGGCGGTGGGGCCAGACCAGAGAAAGGGGCCTTTGATCCCGCTGTGGTGCAGATGTGAGGTGTCCCCCAAGAGGTCATGTGTGGACACTGCAAGAAGGGTCTGAGGTGGAATGATGGGGTCATGGGCGCCTCACCTAATCAGTGCATCAGCTCACTCGACTGGATTAGCTGGGTGGTAACTGCAGGCAGGCAGGGTGTGGCTGGAGGAGGTGGGTCACTGGGGCTGCCTCTGGGGTGTGCGTTTTGTCCCTGGTGAGGGGAGCTCTCCCTGCCTCTTGTGGCCATCTCCTGACTGCTTCCCTCTTGCACACCTGCCTGCCATATGTGCTGCCTCCCCTGGACCCGAGCAATGGAGCTGGCCCGTCATGGACTGAGGCCTCTGAACCCTGTACCTCAAACAAACTCTTCCTCCTCTACACTGTTCTCATTACATTTTTAGGCATAGCAGTGGAAAAGTTGACTAAAACAGATCCCATCCCTAACCTTGAAGAGCTTCTATTCTGGTGGTGGAAATGCCAAACATTCCCAGAGAGTGATGGTCACTGGTGCTAGGAATGCAGGAGGGAGAAGCCTGAGAGCCCCAGGGAGGTGACGGAGTCTTGCAAGTGCGACGAGTTGGGTGCAGCTTAGGAAGAGTGTTAGGAAATCCCACTCCCTCTTAGCAGCCTCCCTCACTGCCCTGGGAAGACTCTTGGTGTTTAAATGTCAAACCATGGCTGAGATCAAAACACCAAGCAAGGGTTCCCAAGCGCAGAACAGCCCAGGGGTGATTCCACGCAAGAGGGGAAGGTGAGGGCAACAGGAAGCAGAATGCTGAGCCTGGATCCAGGGGGCACTGTGGACTGGCAGACAAGACAGAGAAGAGAGGGACCAGAACAGAACAGAGGTCTGGGTGAAGCACACAGGCTGGACTATCCAGGCCCTTCGGAAGCGCTAATGGACCCTGTGAGGCCCAGCAGAGAGCATCCTTCGTGGGCCCACCCTGAGTTCTGGTCAGGTGACCCTGAGGTTCTGGTGAGGTGCCAGCTCTGCTGAGGCACCCGCAGCACACCACGGTGTCTGGCTTGCGCACCGAGGCCTGGCCGTGTGAGCACAGCTGCCTGCTGCCCACGGGCTTCATGCTGCTGGTGCACAGGCTGCACGGTTGCTCAGTGCCACTGGCTGGGGGCCACATGAGGGTAGCTGGGGGAGGCCATCCCTTGTAGCAGGACTGGCTCTGGAACCTCGTCTGTGCAGCCAGTGCAGCTCTTCAGAGTCAGGTAAACTCCTGGCGGCAAACAAGGAGGAGGATAAAATCTGCAGCAGCGAGGAGCAGACACGTCGCGGCAGCTTGCCGACGTGCACTTGCGTTGTTCCCCTCTTCAGAGTTCTTTTAAAAGCTCTGTCCCCGTAGGCTCACAGATGGTGCTCTGGAAGAGCCCAGTTTAGATGCTGGCCTCTGGAGCTATGTGCTGAGCTAGTGGTGGAGGCTGCCTCCAGGAGGGAGGTTCCTCGCATGGGTGCCCAGGGAGCAGGCACAGGGCCCTCTCAGCCACGGATTTGCCTTCTGTGGTTTCAGCCACCTGTGCCAGTATGGTCTGAAAATGTTAAATAAAAATTCCAGAAATAAGCCATTTGTAAGTTTTAAAGCGTATGCTGTTCTGAGCAGTGAGCTGGAATCTGGTGCCGCCCCTTCCTCTCCCCTGTGATGTGGTCCCTCCCTTTGTGTGTGTCCCTTCCATGCTCATGAGGGTCTGCGGGGAGCAGCACCACAGCTCCAGGGATCCCGAGGGGACATGTGCGTGGCCCTGCTGGGCCACGCAGAGGAACAGCCGTGCCGTGGGCACCCTCCTGCCAGGGTGCTGACCCAGAACTAGGACCCCGCTCTCCTGGCCTACAGCTCGGGTGCCACTGTTTCTGCAGGAGGGCAGGTGAGTTCGGTTAGTCATAAACTGGTTCTTACCATTTCCTCTTGAAATAGCCCTTCCATTTCAGAGACACTTCATGGTGTGAAGCACTTCCCTGCATCATCTCATTTACCTTTCACATCAAACGCAGGATGTACAAAATGGCAGTCATTCTCCCTCTCGGAGCTCCTCATTCCCACAAATCCACCCAGTAAGTAGCTCCTGCTCCTCCTCCCCACCCCTGCCCTGGTTCAGGCGCTCCTAAGTGTGAGTGCTCCTGCTTCCGAAAGACCTCAGTACCTGTTGCAGGGACACGAAGCCACTGGAGAGCAGTAGGGGGTCTTCCGTCCCCTTGGGCATCCACTGCGAGGCCCTGGGCTTTGCTGACATGTGGCCATGCCCCTCTCTTACACGTGTATCTGTCCTACCTGTATCTTCCGCACCTTGGTGGTAGAGTTGTGTGCCTGCTGCACAGACCTCTGAGCTGCTGTGGGCACTCCTGGTGTCTGAAGAGGCTCCCTTCATCCTGTGCCTGTCCTGCAAGCTTCTCTCCAGGTTCTGCTTCTGAGCGCCACCCCAGCCCTGCCTGGGCGCTGGAGGAGTCAGCCGGCAAGCAGAGCCAACAGGGATGCCCGGAGCAGAGGCGCCCAGGCCCAGTGACAGTGCTGCCTCTGAGGCTCGGTCAGCACATCCTTGCGCCCCCTGGGGAGGCTGGGCTGGCCTGGACTCACTGTCCTCGAGACACACGACTAGGGTAGAGGTGACAAGGGCCCCAGCTGCTGGCCTGTCCCCGTCCAGAGTGAGTGCTGGGGCCTCGCCTGCCTCTGCTGCTCCTGACAACCCCAGGCAAGGGGGCAGGACACACAGATTGGCTCTTCTGTGCCTTGGGCTCCACAGGTGACTTGGGCTTAAGGACTTGGCAGCCTCAGGGATTCTTCCTCAGCAGGGCAAGCCTAGGGCACCCCCCAACACCTGCATTTCCTTCACTGGGTTCAGACTACACTGCAGCCAATGGCTTCCTGACCCTTCTGACTGTCCTCTGCCAAGGTACTTGATCTCTTTTGATTGACACAAAAACTGTGACTGCCCAGGGGTGTGTCTGTAAAGGCCACGGTGAGGGCAAGCACACCTGCCTCCTCACATTTATCACTGCTTCGTGGTGAGAAACTTCAGGACCCTCTCTTCTAGCTTTATGGAATATACAAGCACACTACTGTTATTTACAGTCCTTGCCCTAACTCAGGGCCCACGGAGCCACCTCTGCTGTCCCTGCTTTCCAGCCCCAGGGGCCGCCATCTTGCTTTCAGTGAGATACCTGTTTAGACTCCACATTGGAATCAGATTGTGCGGGGTCTGCCATTCTGCACCTGGCTGGTTTCCGTTCCCATAGCCTCAGGGGATGGCTCTGGTCCTGGCTCTGCAGCGGAGCAGTACTCCACTGTGGGCACTCACAAGCTGGTGGACATGGTGACAGTTGTGCACGATGCCACAGTGAACTGGAGGGCAGATGTCTCTCTGACATCCACTTTAAGTTCCTTTGGATACAAATACATTCATTCTTAACAGACATTGCCCTAGAAAACCCTCAAATGCTCAGTCCTGCATTGCCAGCCAGGACTGAGGCCCACGTTGGCCTCCTGCCCTGCCAGACCTACTGACTCCCTATGGGCACTAGGATGTGAGCCCTGGTCTCTCAGCGTGGGCCAGGGAGCCAAGTGCATAATGGGACCTCAGCAGGGACACGGAATGAAGGGAGCCCAACCAAGTGACAGACTAGCCAACAGGGATGGAGGAGGCAAGGGCTCCAGGAGAGAAATATCACCCCCAAGGGACCAGCGGTGACAGGATTTCAGAATCAAAGGGGCCGGAAGCAACCCAGACCACGAGTTGGGGGAGGCCAGCTTGGCCTGGTTGGCCGGGCCACCCATGAATGTGCACTTTCTCGAGAGAGAGAGGTGCCCTGAGCATTCAGACAGGGAAGGAAAAGCGTCAGCATGTTTGAAAGACCACCCTGGAATCTGATGGCAGGGATCCACGGGAAGGTGGCACGGCAGAGCCATGCAGACGACAGCGCCCTTGGCCAGTTTCTGTTGCCCTAGAGCAAAGACTTGTTCTCACTTTTAAAGAGCTGTGGAAATGAACAGAACGTGTCTCCCAAAAACTCACACGTGAGATCCTAACCGCAGTGCGATGGCTGTGGGGTCTCTGGGAGGTGGTCAGGGAGTGAGGCGGGGCGCGCGTGACTGCAGTGACTGCCCTGACTGTCCTGATGAAGGGACCCTGGGGCACTCTGGCCCCTTCCCACCCTATGAGGGCACATGGAACCTGCAGCCTGCAATGGGGAAGGAGTCGCTGGCCAGAACCAGAGACCCACACCCTGATCCAGACTCCAGCCTCTACAGGCCCCCTGGTCTATGGAGCTCCCCAGGTCCTCATCTGTCCAACTACCCTGGGGACCTCTCTTCCACCGAGGCTTTTGGACTTCAGTGTAGCTCGGGGAGGCTGAGAACAGCAGCAGCTCGCCAGGGAGGGGCGTGTGGCATCCCCAGGGAGCAGAGCAGGTAGAAAGAGCTGGTGGTCGGATGACTGGAGAGCCCCGGGGCTGCTCCAGGTCCTCTGTGAAGTTGTCCTGCCAGGCCCCAGTGGGTGTTACGGTCACACTGCTGGAGACCCAGGGCACCAGTGAGGAGCAGGTGTATTTAATAACACCCAGGAGGAGGGAGCAGCAGGCCTGCCTGCGTCCGTGGGACCCTCCCTCAGCCTCAGCTTTGCGTCCACTGTCAGTGGGCAGGCGAGCCATAGGAGATCCATCTGCAGCAGAGATCTCTTTCTGAACTTCCAGTGAAGGGTCTGAAGCGAGGCACAGTTGGCTGCATTCCGTCTCTGAGCCCTCGGCCACCATGTCCTCCCTCACTTGCTGATGAATGGGATTCATGCCAATGTCCCCACCCGCCATTGAGTCACCAGAGATTGAATTACACTGTCCACACTTCCTCCCTGAGGGCAGAGAGGCGACCAACGTAGTTTAGAAAGGTTTTGGTAATGAGTCTTGAAGCTCAGATATTTCTCATCTTGAAGTTCAGGTAATCAGAAGATGTGGCCATGATCATTACTCACTGCGCTGTTTCTACTCCTGATTCTACAGGAAAAGTGCAGTGCTGAACACCATGGCCACTGCGAAGACAGACGCCTGCAGACCACGGCGTGGGAAGGAGGCGGGCAGAGCGGACCTTCCCGGCTGGTGCTGCTGTGAGCTTCCATCGTACGTGCTATCGAGGTCGCAGCAGCAAGATTGGCTTCCCGTGCAAACCAGGGAGGAAGGGTTGCAGAGTATGGGCTCCGTGACTGCTTGTCTCCCGCCTTGGTGGTGAGACTCTGGGTGGCAGCCTGGGAGGTCAGACAGTGCTGGCTCACCCAGCCTGGCAGAGGTCCTCCTGCGCCAGGTCTGCACCCACCCGGTAGCCCCAACACTTGCCTCCTCCACTTGGCCACCTCTGTCCCCCATGGAGGGGCTTTTGACCAGCCTTTTCTCTATTCCGAAGACCACTCATGCCAAGTGACCAGGGTGCCACCCCTGCACCTGCTCAGCGAGTGGTTTCCAGTTTCCAAGATGATTTCACACTTGGATCAGGAAGGTGTGTCCTATTCCCCTCTTTGGAGAAAATAGGGGAGTTTGCTTCTGGGCACTTGTCTAAGAAAGCAGCCTGGGGCTTCTCGTAGACAAAACAACTGAGGAAGGAATGAGTGGCGTTACAGAAGCTTGCAGCCAAAGCTGTGAGATCTTTGCAGGCCCGAGGACTCAGCCCACAGCCGCCAGGCGCCCTCTCCTCCGGGACCACTTGGACTAGTGCCAAGTGTTCTGACACCATCTCAGCAGCCCCCAGGGCAGGCACTGGCTGGGAGGGGGCAAGGGAGGAAATCCTCTCGAGCTTTCCAGACAAGAAAATTGGGGCTCGAGGAGGTCAGTGAGGGAGTTACTGAAAACCCTGGACTGAGGCTCTCACCTCCTGACCCCGCTGCAGTGTGCCCCTCTAAATAAACCACAACTTCCATCTGAAGTGGTCTCCCTGAAGCCTGGTTACAGAGACCCCAGGGATCTTTCCACAACCACCACCCACTCCATGGAAAGACCAAGAGGGAAATGCGCTCGGTTCAGAAATCGGGCCACTGGAGCACCGCTGCTGGGAATCGTGGGGGGTTCCATCTGCTTGGAGACACCAAACAACATAACACAGGTTGCTATGGCAACGTTCCTCTTATCTCAGCAGCGTCAAACAAAAATATCTCAAGGGCAGAGTAATCAGGTGAGTGGAGCAGAGAGTCTGCCAGGGCTGCTTCCCAGTGATCACCCTTCACCTCAGCGCCAGGCTCGCGTTCTACCGGCATGGCGAGTCCACCTGGGGACCAGCGTGTGCGTGGAGCGCGTGTCTTGGGACGCGCCTGCCCCAAACTCCTTTAGGACGTGCACCAGGTGGCTGGCTCCTGCCCCAGTGCGAACAGGACAAAAGGAGATTCAGGGCTGCAGACCACTCAGCCCGAAGCAGCTGGGGGGCAAAGCTCGCTCATGCCTTGTTTCCTCTTTAAATTAGGCTGGAGTGCCTCTCCAGTGCTGGTTCCAGTTTGCTCTGATGTCTCCCAGGCCTAAGAGGTCTGTGTCCCTGCCCACCATGACTTGCCTCCCACCTTCGCCTGCCCCAGAAGTGCAGAACTCGCTCTGGATGTGCTTATTCACCTGGGAGAAGGTCACCAGAGGGGCTTCCAAGTGCCCATGCCTTGTTCCTGTTTCCTCCTAGCCTGATGGAAGGACAGCTCTGGTTCCCACTGAGGATGCCTCCTGAGAGTCAGGTGCTAGCACCGGGGTTTGTGCCATGGTGGGTCCTTCCCCACAGCACAGATGGCACACCGAGACCCAGCATCACAGAGCTCTCAAACAGCAGAGCTTGAAAGGAGCCCAGGGCTGGCAGAATCTCTTCCCCCTCCGCCAGGCCACGGCTTCCCCCACAGCTCATGCATTTAAGATGAGACAAGGCTGACAGCTCCTGTCATTTAGGTTGGTTGCTCTCAAGGGTTGACCTCAAGGGTGAGTTTGGCCTCCCAGGACATTGGCAATTCTGGGGCCACTTCTGGTTGTCCCACTGGGAGGTGCCTCTACCTCTAGTGGTCAGGCCAGGGATGCTGCCAATCATCCAATGGTGTGTAAGACAACTCCACAGCAAGGACTTGTGCTCCAAAATGTCAGGAGCACTCAGGTTGAAGACAACCCGTGGGCTTGGAAACCCCTGTGTTCTTGAGAACTCTGTGGTACTGGGTGTGCCCTTGGCCTCGGGGCTCTGCTCACTGACACCTGCCTTCAGTCAGGTGGGAGAGCCTAGCACTAGCTATTCCCAGGAGAGACCTGAAAGCTCTCATCCCTTGGAGCCATGTGGGTTTTGACACACATGCTAAAGAAGCACTGGACACAGTAGACAGACCTATAGGCAATATCACAAACGCAACGCCTTGGTGTCTGTCTAGAGAGTCAGAACAAGTTGCCTCCACCAGGGCTGTGAGTGCAGGAGTGTGCTGCCCTGTGGCCAGGGAAGGGCAGGTGTTCCAGGAAGAGTGGACTGTGCGTGCCCTGCCTCGAGGCTGGGAAGTGCCAGGCCAGTGTGGGGAGGGCCCTTGTGCAGAGTTCCTAGAGCAAACGCAAGTGGGCAGACCCTGAGGCAGGCCTTCCTTTTCCACCCACTGTCTGTGTGGGGCCAGTCCTTCTGCAGTGGTGTTCACAAAATGCACTCATCACAATCAGCACTGAAGCCGACAGGCTCAAGGTCTTCTTTTACATTAGGTGATGATTGCAAAAATGTAAATGGTATTAAAAATAATACCACTCTTCTAAGTGTTTTGAAAAATATAGAATCTTCTGTAAGAATACATTACTTATACTGATGATAATGGGTCCTTAATCATTATTATAATTTTTTAAAAAAAATTTGTTTTTAATTTCTAATATGAAACGTATCGATTGACATTGTGCACACACAGGCAAGATCTTTGAGATCTTAAATAATCTTCAAGAATGTAAATGTATCCTGAGACTTAAAAACTTTGAAAAAGTCAAACTAACAATTTCAGATGTTAAACATTTGTATTTGTATCTTCTAGGTGTGGCAGTTCAAAGCTGAACTTAAGTTCTGGCCCTTAGAACCCTACCCTGGAATGTATGAGCCGCCCTATCTGACCCGAGCCGTCCCTTTCTCCACACATCTCCTGGGCCCTGGGGACCTGCAGGGGCCCAGCCTATATTTCCAAACACACACTTCCTGGTGAAGAGCTGCCCAGTGGTCACCTCCTGGGGCTGGGCATATGTATGTCCACAGCCACGTCTACTCTCACTAGGACACCATCCATGAAGGGCCTGGGTGCAGGGTTGGGCCATTGGGGAAGACCCAGAGTTCCAGTGGCTCCTGGCCTGGTGCCAACAGAGGGTGCGGGGCTCAGCCCTGCTGTGCACTGCCTGTCTGTGCGTGGGACCCCTCCGGGGCCCGAAGAAGGCAGGGTGAGGTTTGCAGCACCAAGGCCACTTTCCTCTGCTCGGTCTCAAGGCAGGGCTCCCTATCCGTCCCCTTCTCTCTGAACTGCCATTCTCTCTCTGCAGACTGAGATGCTTAGCGTAGATCCTGCCTAACACCAGCCCTCCAAGACTGTGTTCCTGTGAGCAATCAGAGCTGATTTTAAAAAATGTAAAACACTCAGAATACGTTGAGACTGACAGGAAGGAACCCTCTCCCCACCAGCGGCTGAAGTGGACAGATTCTTCCCAGTACTTCCTTTTGCTAATCTTGAGTCTCAAATATTGGTAAGAAAGCATTTTTCTTCCCATAGTGCCTCCTTGTCCTTCCTGTAATAGGGCTTTGGTAAAAGGAAGTAAAAGCACAGCTGTGTCGTCCAAAGGTGCTGAAGTGTGATCAGCCTCATTTGTCCCTCATGCATCCTGTTCTGAAGTCTGCTGCTACTTCTGCTGCTGAGCTGGAGTGAGGAAAAGAGCCCGGTTCTAAACACAGCTTAGTGCAACTCTTCAGGTGCACCTGTCTCTACCTCTCCCCTGAGATCCCACCCAACCCACCCAGGTCAAAGTCAAAGTCTCTCTTTGGGCTTTCATAGCACTTTCTCCTCAGACAGCAGCATACATTGATTTTTTTCTGTTAAATCATCATTGCATGTATTTATCATTAGGTTATTGACTTCTTTAGAATGTCAACTGTTGCCATGGTTTCTGTTCTCAATAGGTTGGAATGCAATGATGTTCACTGGACTGAATTAGTGACGTCATTTCCACTAATTGCAACAGTGAAATACCTATGAAAAGAGGGTGTGATGGGGGTATCACTGCACATGGAATTGTCCCAAACGATGACTCTTGGAGATGGTCCCACCTTGCCTGCTCAGCAAATAGCTATTCATCCTCCTTCAGCTCATGGGTTTTATCTTTCTCCAGTACCAAACTGCCTTCTCCTCTGCCTTTCGTGCTCAGGTAGCTTTGGGTCATATGAAACCCATAATCATCTATTTACTAGCTTTCAGAAAAAGAACACTTTTTTTGAATTGCTAGAATTTACTGGTAAGTCTTAAACAATTTTTCTAATGTGGGGTGTGGTGGCATTCACCTATAATCCTAGCATTCAGAAGGCTGAGGCAGGAGGATTGCAAATTTGAGGACAGCCCCAGCAATTTAGCTAGATCCACAGCAACTTAGCAAGACCTGTCTCAAAGTCAAAAATTAAAAGGACTGGAGATGTTGCTCAGTGATAAAGTATCCCTGGATTCAACCCCAGTACTGCAAAAAAAAAAAAAAGCTTAAAAAAACTTTTCTAAATCTTAACTTGTTTTTGTTCCCCAGGACCCTGTGAGAGGTAGTGAAGTGTTTTTCCTTTATTTTATAGAAAGGAAATAAGCTTCATGGGGCTCAGTGGCTCTTCCATGATGGCCCCTCTGGCAGTGGCAGAGACAGAGTTCTGCCACCTACCTTCTAATGACAGGATGGCTTCTGGGCTCCATGCTGATTCCTATAAAGTACAAGTGAGTTTGGGGGATATGATTTTTTACCTTTTACTGTCATGTGCAATGTCTTGGTCACAGGAAAATCTTAATGTGGCTTTAGAGCCATAAAGTCCTGGGTTCACATCTCAGCTCTTACATGATATTTGGAATGTGACATCTGTCAGTCATGTGAATTTCCCACCTGGGGGTAGAGCAGGTTGTTCGCCTGCAGAGTTTGCTGTGAAGTTGCAGGTCATGTCAGCAGCACCTTGCATGCTCAGTGAGTGAGTGCCCTCCTGCTCTCTAGTTCCTGCCCAGTCCTGCAGGCTGTGGGGGTGAGGTCTCTCCTACTGCATCTAACTATTTGGTATTAAGGCATCTTCAAGCCAAGAGGCCTCCTTCTAAGTTTCCATACTCTAAAATGCATGAGTAATGTAGAAATGTAACTGCAGCATCCTCGCTGGTAGTTACAGCAAGCTGCACTACAGGAGAGGAGTGGTGCAGTGCAGAGGGTTTCTTGAGCCAGGCACCAGTCCCAGGCTGAGACTTCACAGGCACAGCTGGAGGTGTGATGGCCTGATAGTGTACCAGCCTGTGGACTGAGCGCAGGCAGTGCTCAGGCACCAGTCCCAGGCTGAGACTCCACAGGCACAGCTGGAGGTGTGATAGCCTGATAGTGTTCCAGCCTGTGTGGACTGAGCGCAGGCAGTGCTCAGGCGCCAGCTCCCAGGCTGATGCTGTGATGGAGCTGCTCCTGAGACTTCACAGGCACAGCTGGAGGTGTGATGGCCTGATAGTGTTCCAGCCTGTGGACTGAGCGCAGGCAGTGCTCAGGCACCAGTCCCAGAACTTCAAGTGCCTCCTCTCCCTTCCCCAACAGGCCCTGGCAATGTGAGGCCTGTAACCGACCTATAGACGTGACAAGGACAACAGGCTGTTGGGCAGCTGACCCAAGTGCAGACTGCAGTGGCATCAATGGGCACAGGCCTGTGGATCTCCACATTACCACGCAAGTGCACCCTGGAGTGGCCTGGGCAGCAGAAGCCAAGGTGTTTTAAAATCCTGAGATTCTTCCACTTCGCCCTGCATAAAGGTCTGTCCACATCGGCACCCCTTGGCAATGAGTGTGGCTGCTCCCAAACCCTGTTTATCGTTGCTTTAAATTTTTCCAACTGGATGAAAACAATGTCCATAGGATGTTCTAGTTCATATTTCTTGAGTCAAGAGCTTTAGTAACTTCTCATATATATGCTGGACAATTAGAAGTCCTCTTTTTCAGACGTGCCATGACCTTCTCTTTTGGGTTATTTGCCAATAAGAACCTGACCTTGTCAAGTATTTGGCAAATATCTGGTTAATTTAAAAGCAACTAAAAATAATCTAGGTTTTCATCAATGAAAAGTGAGTTCATAACTTACGATGTGTCCGCAGAGTGGAATGCACCGGCCCTGAAAGACAGGCAAGGGGCTCCCATGTGGGGAACGCGCTGGTGGAGGCTGGATGAGATGGGGCACTGGCATGGGGACGCCCTGATGGAGGCGGGTGAGGCTGGACATCTATGCTGGGGACGACCTGGTGGGTAGTTCTGTGAGGCAGAGCACTGGCCTGAGGGACACCCTCAGGCTAAGTGAGGCAGGGCACTGGCATGGGGGATGTCCTGGGCGATAGCTCTGTGGTGCAGCATACAGCAGGTGGTTTGCAGAGCACCCACTGAGCTCTCGTGCACACACTTGGCACTCACGCGAGTCTATGGACTATCACAGGTTTCTGGTACTCATAAATGGCTTTGAGTAACAGGATCCTTTGCATTTCACATTTTTGTACGACAATCACATATTTCTTACAGTAAGTGGAATTAGCAGCACCCCTGTACGACTGGCTTTTAAATGTACTTGCTTTTTGGACAGTAACAGGTGTCAGACTGCGTCGGCACCACGGCCCTTGAACAGAAGCCAGGTTTTCTGAAGCATTTGGTTTACCTCTGCTTTCTGTCTTCAAAGGGGAATCTCTGTCAAAGCTGAGGAAGATTCTGGGAGGGGAGGTAGGAGGCTGAGAAGATAACCAGAGACACGGCATTGTAAGTGAGGAGGTTGGGCACTGCTTCCTCTTATTGACCATGGTGATGACAGGATTCATGATCTTATGAAACTGAAGCTTCTAGAAAATGCATTTTCAAGGCTGACATTAAGGTACCTCTGCTTTGAGGAAGGACAGACTGGTGAGTGAGGTCTAGGAACCGGGCAGCACAAGAGGTAGAGGCCAGTGACCACTGGCAATGATTCTCCTGGAGACTGCCCATCACCTCTGGAGGCTCCTTGCCTTGCAGGTCACTGGGGCCAGAGAAACTCTGTTCCTAGAGAAGGAGAGGCCCAAGAACATCTGGATCTCATCCACAAACGAGAGGAATTGCTCCCAAATACACAAGCTAGGAGAGTGATTAATAAGACATGACCGAGGTTCACGTCACATGAATCGTTAGAATATAGCATTTGCATCCATTGCCTGCCACAGCAGAATAATTGTCATGGAAATAGGACTTTAAAATCAGTATGTAGGATGAACCAGTACTTACAAAGATAGCATCCATAAGAATATAAAGTGAATAACAGATCCCATGCCAAAATATTAGCAGTGGATATGGAGGATTTTTTTTTTTACTTTTCTATATTTTCTACATTGCATATAATTAACATACATTCATTTCTGTATTAAGAAATTTATTTTTAAAAATATTTGGCTAGACATGAGAAAATACTAAAATATGGAATCAGAACATAATTAATGAGTCTAGTTTTAACATTGTGAAAGTCTATCAGGCTTTGTAATTCTATTTCCTGTTGTAGAAACTGGGACCCAGGTAGCTGACAAGATAATTGTGATTTATGAACACAGGCTGCAAAAGCTCAGTTGGGCCAGTAGTAGCCATTGGAAAGGTGCCTTGAAGTCAAGGGCTCACTTGTAGGTCACCTAAAAGCAGCATGGAGCCTTTTCATTAGCAGTCCAAACTACAGCAACTAAACTCTATCATCATTATTGTTGTCAAGATCATCATCATCATCAACATCATCGTCATCATCCCCATTATTATCCCCAACTTCATCAACATCATCAACATCATCATCATCACCATCATCACCATTATTATCACCATCATCATCATCATCACCATCATTATCCCCAACTTCATCAACATTATCACCATCATCCTCATCTTCATCCCCAACTTCATCAACATTATCACCATCATCATCACCATCATCATCACCATCATCACCATCATCATCACCATCATCATCACCATCATCACCATCATCATCACCATCATTATCACCATCATTATCAACATCATCATCATCCCTGTCTTCATCCACATCTTCATCAGTATCATCAACATCATTATCAACATCATCATCATCATCACCATCATCATCACCATCATCATCACCATCATTATCACCATCATTATCAACATCATCATCATCCCTGTCTTCATCCACATCTTCATCAGTATCATCAACATCATTATCAACATCATCATCATCATCACCATCATCATCACCATCATCATCACCATTATTATCACCATCATTATCAACATCATCATCATCCCTGTCTTCATCCACATCTTCATCAGTATCATCAACATCATTATCAACATCATCATCAGTCCTCATGGAAATCTCGAGAATCCAGTAGAGTCTGCATGTTTCTGATGAGAAAACCCACTCTTGCCCAGGTCTGCAGATAATTGGCACAACTGACCTTCAGGTCCTGCTTGGCCTCTCAGTAAGTCACACCTGGGGCTTCAGGCCACATGCAAGAAGAGAAAAGCAAAACCGGTAGGAATAGACAGATGTGACGCAGGCAGGAGCTTCACAGGAAAGCAGCCCTCGCTTGCCCCTTCCCCTGTCCAGGCTGCAGCTGAGCTGAGAACTTCCTCTGCTGGAATGAGAGTGGAAGTTCTGTCTAGATATTAGCACAGTCCTCGAGTGCTTCCTGCTTTACACAGTGGGGCATCCTCTGCTGTCACCACAGACATAGCAGGCAGGTCTAGAGGACAACTTAAACCCAGTGGATTGAAGTGTAAGTGTGCAGTCCACCTTGGGAGGATTGAGCGTGCTCTCTGATGCTCAACCCCTTCTTCAGATTCCCAGCTCTCAGCTCGAGGCCTGCTCACTAACTTTGGAGTTTCTTGGCCAGGAAGAAGGACACAGCAGCAGCATTCTGCCCAGCAGAGACGCTATCCAGCATGGTGAAGGCTGGTCTTGAGGACTACCTGAGGGCCCCTTGTCCCCTGGTCCAGACTGGCCAATCCATAGCCTCTGATTGCTCTTCCTTCCCAAACTCAGCTGTTTCTAGGACTTTCCCCAGTCCCCACTTACTTGGTGCAGGCATAACTTCTTCAGGACTTCCCAGCTGGAGATCTCAGCCTCTGCTAGGAAAGGCCATGCAGTGCAGCCCCTCCAGGCACTCTCAGGCCGGCAGTGCCAGGCACCCTGTCAGCTCACCTCCCACCTGGCCTTCGTGATGTTCCCTATGGTCACTGAGCCAGCACTGACGCACTGTGGGTCTTGAGCTGCACATTGACATGTGTGCCGTTCTGTTCCAGGCGGGACGGTCTGCCTGGCTTCCTGCTCTACCTGCTCCTCCCTCCTCTCCTCCTTCCTGCCTCCCCAGCATTTGCTCGTTTTACTTTCTCATTTTGTCTCTTCCAAATGGCATCCAGGTGGACACACTGAGTTTGCCATTTTTGACCTCTTTCCCTCAAGGCCTCCAGGTCTCTCTTTTTTTGGGGGGGGGGGGGCAGGCGGGTGGTGCACCAAGGATTGAACTCAGGGGTACTGGACCACTGAGCCACATCCCCAGCCCTATTTTGTATTTTATTTAGAGACAGGGTCTCACTGAGTTGCTTAGCACCTTGCCATTGCTGAGGCTGGCTTTGAACTCGTAATCCTCCTGCCTCAGCCTCCCAAGCCACTGGGATTACAGGCCTGTGCCATCACTCCCAGCTTCATAGCTGACAGCTCATTGCTCTTGGCCTTGGATAATGTCCTATTGCGCATTCACCTTCCTATTGATGAACGTCTTGATTGCTTCTGGCTTTTGGTGCTTATGAAGAAAGCTGCTGAGCATTTGTGTGCAGGTTTCTGTGAACTTAAGTTTCTAGCACAACTGAGTGCATAGCTGGGCGTGTGGCTGCTGGACTATATGGGAGTGCATTTTAAGTCAACCAGGTGATTGCCTATTTTATTTAATCAATTAATTTATTTACTCTTGGTACCAGGGTCTGGCACATTCTAGGCAAGTGCTCTACTGCTAAGCTACGTCCTAGCCCTAAGAGACTTGTGTTAGAGAGCTTGTTTTTTTTCTCAAAGATATAATCCCCATCCAACACCCACCTCCAGTCCCCCCAAAGAGGCTCAAGAAGGATTTCCTGTCCAGCCGCAGGCGAGGCTGGTGTGGGTGAGCTGCAAGGGAGAGTAGGGAATGGTCTTAGTGGAGGAAGTGTCTAAAGTGGACCAGGGCTGGCGGGCTGGGTCTGCAAGGACACTGTGGGGAGGGAGGAGAGCAGGGCACAGGACAAGACAATTTATAATCCAAGCAGAATCCTGGAACCTGAGGAGATCATGAAAACATAAGTCCTCTACCATGAAGTCTGATTTGAGGAAGTCATGGGTGGGGAGAGGTTGAATTCCCCAGGATGTGGAATGGGCCTGAGCTGCCCTGTCCACACTGGCTCTATGAGGCCCTCCGAATCCTCCTTGCACATTGTAGCAGAGTGACTTGTCTAACTTCTGACCTCTGGCTTCAGAGTCTGCCTGTGCCTTCTCCTAAAGCAGGGGAGGTGTGCATGGTGTGGCCAGAACCCGCTGACTTCTACAGCCGGCCGCCATGACAGGACATGCAGTACCTCACCCGTCCCTGTCAGCATCCCACTGACCCTCCACTGCTGCTGCTCAGCCTCAGCCATGCTCCATTGCAGGCCACCATCACCTTCATTGTGCTCCAAATGTCCTTCTCACTTTTCTTTACCTGGTAACACCTCTGATACTGCAGCACTGGCTTGGTGACTTTCCTTCTGGCACTCTGTGTGCCCTGGAATCTCAAAGCCCTCTCTGAATATTTTTAGTTTAACTGGAAGGTGTGGATATTGCAATAGATCCTGGGGATGCTGCTGCTGGAGCTGTAAGCTGCCCTGCATTTGGCAGAGCCTTTCTAGAAAGGAGTTCTGAGAGGCCCTCCTCCAGACTGCCATAGACTCAGAAGAGAGAAGAGTCAGGCAGCTTTCTCTGCCCCCGGCACCCCTTCCTTTCATAGTTCCAACACTGTGAATTCCAAAGTCTCAGAATATGCATTTTTTTTGTTCCAGGGATTGAACTCAGGGGCACTTGACCACTGAGCCACATCCCAGCCCTATTTTGTGTTTTATGTAGAGACAGGGTCTCACTGAGTTGCTTAGCGCCTTGCCGTTGCTGAGGCTGGCTTTGAACTCGTGATTCTCCTGTCTCAGCCTCCCTAAGTGCTGGGATTACAGGCATGTGCCACCGTGCCTGGCTTCAGAATATGCATTTTGAAAGGTGTTTGTATGGATGTTCAACTTATCTGAACACTTTGAATGTTTCTGTTATTTTCGGTTTTGACTTCTACCATCTTTAAAACAGAATGAGAACTAGCTTCCTGCTACTCAGTCTCCAAAGCTTCCCCACCACCCTGCATGGAAGTCCACTGTTCATCTATTCCTTCTGTGGTCTTTGTGTGTGGGAGCCTCTCCTGGGTGCTCACTTCCTAAAAATGGAACTGCATAAGTTTTGTTAAAAATTTCAAAGATGAATATTTATGAAAATGTCAGTGCAAAACATGTATTATTAGCAAGATTTGAACTCAAAATAATGATGTTATTTTAACTGAGTATATGACATCTTTTAGAGTTCCTAAACAAGGAAAAAGAACATGCAGTTTGGGGGAAATCTATTTTTCCAGTAGAATGTGTGGATAACACATGCCACCAGAGATCATGGGAAGACACAGTGAAGCTGTATTTATTTTCTTCTGGCATTTTTTACAGCTTTGTTTTTTCAGCCTGGTTAACAATAGATGTGCTCCATGACACATGCCCACCCTAAGCCATTTTCTCATAAATGTTTCAGTAGTTGTCATAGAAACAGCTGAGAATGTCTCAGTGTCAAGATCTGGAGTTAATGATCACATTAAATCCATTGCCTTGGAACGTCACAGAAGTGTCTTCAAAGTGTGGCTCCATCCTTGCTAAATAACCTTGAAATAGGGTCATTTGTTGAAATAGCTATTTATAACACAAAACTCTAGTTCATTATGTAGACTCAACAAATTATTAAATTAATTTAGGCCAACAGCTTAACTGATCTCAAACTGCATGTTAAAAAGCAATTTTCCAAAGAAAGAGTAATTTTCCAGAATGTGTTTCATGAAGTAATGACAAAAACAAGCCTGGGCTTGTATTCAAGCTGCTGGTGTGCCAGCATGCCTTCTTTCTCGTGAGGAAATGGCTTTCCTGATCAAAATGGAACTGATCCCCAAGGGGTCCCGTGAGTGGTAGTTGAGTTGCAGTGGCAGGGCGGCTGGCGGGGCTCTTTCTCCAGAAGTCACAGCTTTAATTCTTGTGGCCTTCAGCTGATTTGTGAGGCCCCCACATCCTGGAGGGTGATCTCTTCCCAAAGCCAACTGATTGCAAATGTTAATCTACAAAAGTGCCTCTAGAGAAAAGCCCAGACTATTATCTGATCAAGAATTGGATACCAGTAATGGCCAAGGCGACACCCAACACTGACCTTCACAGAAGTCTCCTGCCTGCCCTCAGAGTCCACGAGAAGGGATGTTGGCTGGCTCGCTGTCCCAGGAGGCTGCACGGTGTGGAGCAGCACCAACCTGCAGAGCCCGGCCTGGGCTGGCCCACAGAGCGCCCTGGGAGTGGACGGCTGGCCCTGCCCCAAGAGGTCAGCCATTGTCCTTCAAGACTGAGGTTGGACTTCAGCTCTCCACAGCAGCAGGTCCTTGACACATCGACCTCTCACCCGACTGGGCCCGCTGCTGGTGGCCAACCTCACGTCTTCCCCATGAGACAGGCACTTTTCCAATCGCGTTGGTTTGTGAGAGTGATGACTGTCTTCTGCCTTCTCCATGATGTTGCCAGTTCTGAGGACAGCACTGTGTCTGTCCCATCGTCAATGACAAGATCTCCATGGGCTTGTGTGCAGCGCTTTCTATCTATGTTTCCCAGAAGTGAAGTAAATGGACCGAGATCCTCTGGCTGCAAGCGGAGGAACTGATGGGAAAACTCAGGTCTGCTTTCTGTTTGAAACAAAGACAGACTCTGGAGGGAGAATAATGTCACTAGTGCTAGCAGAACTTCCCTTCAACATCCCGAGTGAAACAAAGCTTTAAACATTGCAAGGTAACATGCCACAGTTACCATCTGCTGAAGAACAAGAGCACAGTATTCCAGGGAGACCAAGGTAGAGACGGTGGTCAAGGCAGACCACACCCAGGAGGGTGTGAACCACCTGGCGCTTGAGGAATGAGAGAGTGCTCCCCCGCAGGAGTGGGCCTGGAGCAGTGTCACGGGCAGAGGGGCCAGCAGAAGGATGGGCAGGCCAGGGGCTATTGGCTTGAAGAGTCAACCAGAGGTCATGGCCACTGAGGTGGTTTTTGGTGGGAGGCTGCAGGGACACAAGGTTGGATTTGAAGAATCATCAAAACCCAGGAAGAGCTCAAATGCCAATGTGATTTGGTCCAACAGGGTTGTGAAAGCAGCCTGGTGACTTGTGTGAGGTGCCAGGCTGGCAGGACAGAAGATGACTGTGTCAGTGGAAGTGTGGTGGGGACTGTGAGAAGGCTCCTGCAGCAGCACTAGCTCCTTGGAGACATCAGGCACTGAGACTGGCTGTCCAAGGAAGAGTTAAGTGTTTCTTCTGGTTGGCACACCTGAACTACTAAAGTAGCCGTGCACCCAGCTGCAGTACGTGGTCAGGGGAAAGGCACTGGTTGGGTAGGACTCCTAGCCAAAGAGCCAGAGATCGCAGTGCTTCGGCCTGCCTGGGTGATTGGAGAAGGCTGTCCCCAGTATGAGGAGCCTCAGCAGGCGCAGCCAGAACCACAGCAATTATTGTGCAAACCAAGGGTTGCACAAGAGGCAGTGCTATCACAATTGTGCCACAGCAGCCAACGCGACCTGGACTCTGCAGAGCAAGCCCCTTGCATGCCTGCTCTGCTGGGCACAGTGATGGACGGTGGGCTCTCAAGTCAACGAGCCATCATTGACTGTGGCCCGGCTATTATCCACATCTCCGGGTGGCAGTTCCTTCTCGAGTACTGTGGAGCCTTTCACAGTAGTTCACTCCCCAGGACGGCGGAGGTGCGGGTCAGCTGGCCAAGGTGCAGCACTTGGTAGTGCCGCTACCCCAAGAACCAGAGCACGTCTGCGGTGGTCGCAGGTCCTCAGCTCTCAGTCAGCTCTCAGTGCATCTTGCTGCACGATCTCGTCAAGCAGTGGGGACTCTGGGTGTCACTGTTCCCCTCTGTAAATGATGCTGATCAAACGAGTTGGTGTGGGGATGGTGCCGTGAACAGTGCCCAGAAGGTATACGGCATTACATTGATTTTCGTTTTCTTCCTCCCCACCTTTCTCCTCCTTGCTGCCTGCCTTTCTTCCTGTTTTACTTCCTATTTTTGTTACCACTCTACAGTGGAAAGGGTAAGCCAAAATAGTGTTAAACAGCCCACTGGTAGGCAAAAGACAGAAAGGAATACCTTTAATTTAGCTATCCTTCCCTCTCAAAGTGTTTATCAGTTACCACTATTCGCCTACATGGTGCTGGGGCCCGAGACTCCTGCTGGAGGCAGTTCGCATTTGTATTCAGTTTCTGCCCAATGTTGTGTTCAAGAATGTGGACTTGGTGCGTCCTCACTGATGCTCAACAGGATGGCAGGGTATTGTGCTAGCTTTCAACTCTGACCTGTTGTGATAGTGCTGAGACTGAGCTTCTAGTTCATGTCTGTCTTTCCCATAGACATGTACTTACAAGAACGTGTGTATGGCCGCAGTGGACACTGCTCTTGAAAGTGGTTGTACCTATTGCTCTTGCTTTTTCAGTGTGTGGTTGGTCATGGGCTTTATCACAGCTCCTGGATGATCCCAATGCTCAGCCAAGGTTGAAAACCATCATTTTAGGAACTTTTCAAAAGCCTGTACTGATTGATCTATACCCTCCATTCTGCACCACTTTCCAGGAAATGCCTGAAATCTTCCCCATCGTCTCCTGGTCTTTCCAAGCCACGCAGCCACTGGCCACTGTTTGCACTTGTCACATGACATGCACGTACACATGCACACAAATGACCACTACCAGAGTCAGAGAGCAGCATGTTTCCTGATCCCAGTTAGCATCTCTAGGGATTCCCACCTGCATCCATATTTAATGACGCCCACCCTGAACCCTGGGCTTCCTCTCAAGTCTACAGAGACTCAGTTCCACACAGGGTAGATTTCCTAGCAAGCACACAGACCCTTGTCCCCCACATGGCTGCTCTCAGTTGCCCTGGGATCTCTCAGCAGGAACAGACTGGCCCTCCTAGCAGTTCTGGTAGGCTTCCTCATGTCACATTATAGAAGGACACAGACTCAAGAGTGGATAAATGGCAACGGATCTTTTGAAATAGGAAAGAGCCTCCTGCACTCTCTCTGAGGCTCAGCATGTGCAGGGACCGTCACGTGGAAAGCCTGTGAGGTTGGAGACAGCAATGAGACAAGGAGGTCAGATGCCGCTCACCCCACGTAATGAAATTTTGTCTTAATGGCTATATTTCTAGGAATTGCGCTCTTGTTTTGCAGCAGCTGGGGACCAATTCACTTCTCTGAAGTGAATTAGCAAGCAAGGAAGAGCACTCTTCCCATCACAGCAGGAAATGGAAGACTGAGCGGAAGGCACCACTGAGCTTTGCTCTCCCAGGGTGCAGGCATCTTTCACAGGGGAAGGAGTGCCTGAGCTGGCCAGGGACTTGTGGAACCGAGAACTCAGCCTCTTTGTCTCAGTGCAGAAATGCCTGGCATGCATTGTGTTTCCAGGGCAAATTGTCAATGGCCTCAGTCTAGCACAGACCTGGGACATTCAAGATCCTCCCTCTAAACCCAGGTGCTGTTCAACGCCCCATCTCTGCCTTTCCACACTGTGTCACCTTGTCAACTGCTCATTGAAGTCCCTCCTGAGGCTCCTTTCTCCTCCCTTCTTATTCCTGTTTTATTACACAGTGGTTCCTTTGCAAAGCCGGCTCAAGTGCTACCTGGTCTTGACTCTCCCTAGCAGCAGCAGGTGTCTCTCTGTGTAGGGCTCCCTGGCATGTGGGCTTAGTGCTGGCCTGTTGGGTCAGCCTGTGGTCTACATATGGCTGCGCCCCTTCACACACTACACAGTGAGCTTCTAGGAGGAGGTCCCGCCCTCTTAATGAAGCTCTATGTGGCACCTGGATAATGTCTTGAACATACGCCACACCAACCCCAACAGCAGCAGCTCTCGCTATCAGCCGGTGAGTGGTGGCACCCTGACCTTATGTGAATAAGCTTCCCCGGGGGGCCTGAGAGGCTGGCATGGCTGTCAGAGGCAGTTCAATTCCCATAATCAAGGGACACAGAGAGGAGGGTTGGTTAACTGTGTTTAAATGGGATTTAGATTGCATTTGTCTTGATTAATTCCTAGAGGAAATAGGTTCCATTTGTAGGAAATAATTATTTTCTCTGCAGCAGCTGCTACCAGCCAGCAGCTCACATGTGCCGGACTCTGAAATGGAGCATGCAGAGCCTCCTTCTCCAGCCGGCTCTGGGGAAGGAGTGGCACCCAGAGACTCCTAGATGCATCCTGCTTTGTTCTTGGAGGCACCACAGCCATAGCCAAACTTACCACTGCCTCTGGACTCACAATGACTGTGAAAAGCACAGAAGTCCCAATGCTTGGGGGCTTTCTCCCAGGGCTTGTGCCATGCCGGGACAGGCACTGCTCACAAAGGGTTTCCATGGAGTTTTGTTAAAAGTGCAGATTTCTATATTTGTTGAACTCCTTTTACTTATTGGCCTGTGAATTTATACACTAAACATTCTTTTTTTTCTTTGTGTTTCTAAAGTAGAATCAGCATTCAAGTTATTTTCCTTTTATGACGCCCTCTTGTTTAAGTTGTAAAGCACTCAAAGTTGGAATCCTGAAACCTGGTCCTGAATTGGGCAGATGGAAAGAAGTCTCTGCCTTGTTGGCATGTCCAAAGCCTGTTTCCCTGCCCATCTATCCACGCTGTTCAGAGAAGCTGCCTCGCATAGACCATGTTGCTCACACTTGAGTGTTCAGTCACCTGGAGGGTGCCATCCCTGGGCTTCTGATTCAATGAGTCCAGTGTGGGGTGTGGAAGTTTCTATTTCTAAAGCATTCCCCCATGATGCTTACACAGCTGGCCCAGGGGCTTGGCTGTGAGAGCCACTGATTCAGGGAAACTGCTGCAGCAGGAAGTACATCAGCTCAGCCCTTCTTCCTGCCCTCATCCCCCACCTGCTCCAAGATCCTGTTTGTCCTGTATGGTACTGATCTTTCTGCCACCTTCCTTCCAGTCTGGCTGTGCCTACCTCTGCACTAGTGCGGCTGGTGGTCTCCTGCACCCCTTCCCAAACCACACAACGGACCCTCAGGTTGTGCTGTTTTTCTGGCACCTGAACATCAAAACACAGTCCCGACCTGTCTGCAGTCTCGGCCCCTCTAGCTGCAAGGCTCCCTGCTGCTGCAAAGATTCTGTTTTCAACTTGAGCACTGAACCCACCCAGGTCTTGCCCTGTTGCCTCCCTTCCTTCTGACCCTCTTCAAATCTGCACACATGGTCAGCGTTGTCCTCTCGCCTCCCCGCGACAGTACCTGCACCATTTGCCACTTTGCCATCATTTTTCTGCTAGTCAGCCTCCTTCTGCAGAGGCTGAGCTCCTGGGAGGGTGGAATAATGTCTCACTGATGCTTTAGGGGGAATGGCCACTAGGTACTGATATCAGTGAGTATCTGGGATTTGAGAACCTCTGAAGCTTGGTGTGTTTTGCCCTCTTGAAATAAAATGGGGTGTAGGCAGAGCTGGAACTTTGGAACTTTGACTGCTGAGCTGGAACTTTGGAAGGCATTGTTACCACATCAGGGGAATGTTGAAAACCTCCCTGAGTGATGCCTTCAGTGTGATGAAGACAGAGAGCTGAGAGGGCTCTTCTTCGCCTGCTCGCCACTGTCTCTTCCTGCTGGGCAAGAAACCCACATGGCTTCTCTCACCCGGCAGGCACCGCCCTCCCTCACTGACAGGATCTCCAGTGGGGTCATGTTTGAGAAGAGGTCTGGTAAGTGCTTGTCATGGCCCCAGAGGCTGTGGAAAGGTGGCCTGCAAAGAGAAAGCAGACAGCAGTGGCCCTGCTGGACACTATGGGCCACGGGGAGAGTGACGTGTCCCTGCAGAGCCCTGAGTATGCGTGGGATACTCCACGTATACCTGCAGTGACATTAGAAAGAACATCTCCAGCTCTTTGGTTCTCCTGTTGGTGTGGAAGGTGCCAGAGATGTCAGCAGGGGTCCAGGAACTTCCTCTCAGCTCAGGACAAAAGGCAGCATCGCATCTTTCTGCCTTGCACTGCGATCCTCGGTGAAAGACAGGCCACAGGGCACAGGGTTGGCCGTGCCCAAGTGTAGCTCTGCCCCACAGCCAGCCCCAAGGACGGAGACGGGGTGAGTGCCGAGGCCGCTGGAGGGACCCTTCGGTGCAGGTGCTCTCTGCAGAGGAGGGAGCTGTGCTGGGAAGGGCCTGAGAGCAGGCTGTCACTGGGGTAAGGGGGGGCAAAGAGCAGAAAGAAGGCACCACGTGGGGGTCAGCTGGACAGGACTGAGGCTCATAGGAGACCATCACGACCTGCCCAGGCATGCAAAAGCTCCTCACTTTCTCTCAGGTCCTTTGATTCCCTGTTTGAAAACGTGGAGATGCCGGTTTCCTCATACGGGAAATGTCTGCCGCTCTGCCGCCTCACCTCTTCCTGGGCCCCTTTCCAGCACAGAGCTCCATGGGAGGAATAACAGTAGGCTCATGCTCATTTCTTTTGATTTTCTGAAGCATTGGGGAGAACCGCATGGAAATGAGCCTTTTGACTCAGGCTATCAGAGGGCTGAGGACTTTACCTCCAGGAACCCTTCAGGCTTTGCATCTTGTAGACAGTCACAGCCAGTGACCCAGATCAGGGTGCTGAGCTACCAGAGGGTGGCCACACATGGCCAGGAAACTCCGGGGACTCGCTGGCTGTGAGACAGAACTATACTTGCTATTGGCTCAGCACTCTCCCCAGCAGGACCGCCCTGGATGGGGCTGAGGTTTGGTCTGTGTGGGTATTCCCTAGGCCAGACTCTGCACTCCACCTGCTCCCTCATCTGCGCCGTGCTGTGCTGGTGGCGCTACAGAGCACAGGCAGAGGCAGGTCCCCACACGTGCACCTCTTCTGGGAGGCTCCACTTTGAAAAAGGCCTGTGGAACCTTCTGACGCACCTGATTGGCACTGCATCAAAAGTGTCCCATGAAAGCAGAAGGAGTGATGGACCCCAGCCTCGCCTACCCCTGGGCATTAGGTGGAGACTGTTCAAAGACCACGCAGCTTCCAAGTGGATCCTATGGTGTTCAAGGACAAATTGTCCAGAGGTAATCACCACATGACCATAAGGGGGAGCTGGCTGAGGACCTGCATGGACTCTTGGAAGGTCCCTGGGCCTGAGCTCAGCCACCTGTGCAGGTCTGTTCCACAGGGGGAGAGGGTCAGGAGGGGGCCAGGCCAGCAAGACATGTCACCGTCCTCTTCCCTCTTCAGTCTCATAGCTCATGAAGTCTACTAGATGGGAGGCATTTTTTAAGCTCAAGAAAATGACCCAAAATATCCATGGTCACCAGGTGCTCAACCTGCAGTACCAGAGGATTCTTAGAACCTCATCATCCTCGTGATGGTGTTGGCACTGTGCAGAACGCACAGCGGGCCAGGAGCTGGAGGCGCCCCACCCCACACACAGCCACCGAGACGCTTTCCTCCGCCAGGCAACCCAGTGCCTCCCTTCTCCCTCCCTAACCTGCACATTTGCCTCTGACTCACAGGGTGATGTGATTACATTTTGCCTTCTATTCAGCTTCAAGCTCTAGAGGCTTCGGCCTCAGGTGGGCAATGAGCTTCAGCTGAGGCGTCTGACTAATACACGCTGGCGCTGAGTCATAGAGATCTTCACACGCTCATAATTCTCTCTGAAGTAGCACATATTCAGTTATCTCTGGATAAGAGGAGCAGAGAGAGAAACAATGCCAGCTCACTCCTTTCTACCAAGAGATGGAAGCAATTTGTGACCTAGTTTCGTGAGTACCCTAGATTCCCTGGAGGCTGAGAACAGAGCACAGCCTTGAGAGGCCAGAATATGGATCAAAGATGTGCAGGTGAGAACCCAGTTATAATGCTTGTGCTGGATTGGGTTTAAGCAGCATCCTAGATCCTCGCTGATCCAGGAGTGAAGCCACAGGGAACCTCAGGCCTAATGAGGAGGGAGTCTACACCACACCCACCTGATTCAAGGCCCCACACACTAGGCAATTGACTTTCCAACTTCTAAATGCACTAGGAGGAGTCAGGTTGGATCCATTTGCTCCTAGCCACTCTCCTCCTCACCCGCTCCCTCCCAGGTGAAGCAGCTGCTATGTAGCCAAGAAGCTCTGCTGTGTAACAGGAAAAACCAGGAGAAAAGGCAGGCAGCAATGGAGCAGGACAGGAGGGATACTGGGAACCTTTCAGCTGCATCATTCCTAAGAATGAATACCTTAGACGTGTTCTACCATCTTCCCTGTTCCGATTCCCTCCCTCCCATTCACCACCCTCCTTCTAATCCAGTGAACTTCTCTTCTCCTCCACCCACTTAATTGTGGTTTAGTTTTCACATATCAGTGAAAACATTTGATCTTTGGTTTTTGGGGTGTTTTATTTCACTTAGCATGATAGTCTCCAGATCTATCAATTTACTGGCAAATGTCATAAGGTCACTCTTCTCCATCATGTACTCCACAGAATGGGGTCCTAATGAGAATAAGATATATTCTATGCTTGTACAATTACATCATAATGGAAATTACTATCATGTATAACTAAAAAGAACCAATACAAATTTTAAAAAAGAATACTTACCAAAATAAAGAAAATTGCAAGCACTTTTTAAAAAGAATAAATACATTAATCTCACCACTTCAGTTGTTGATATTTACTGTTTTATGGTCAAAGGCTACTACTAGCTGTAAGAAATTTCAAGACCAAGCTCTGTGCTTATCTTTGCATTTTGCAGGAGGCCTACAAGGAAGAAATTCCATAAAGAAGCCACAGCTCCCCACTTGTGAATCCAAAGTTGAATACAGTCTTCTCATTTCTCCCTAGTGCTTGCTCAAATGTAGCACCTCTCCGCCCTCTGGTCCAGCTCTCTCTGATACAACACCTGTCCACCCTCTGGTCCAGCTTTGTCCGATCCATCCTCTCTGGGTGGCTAAAGGTATGTGTAGACCATTCTCTATTTAGTGTGATGGGGAACTTCTTCATTTCATAATACCCATTCTGATAGGAGTGTTAATAGTTGAGTCAGGACACTTACATTCATGTTGACTTGACCACAGAATAAAAGATGTATATTTTTATAAAACAAAATGTGCATGGCTGTAACTCAAACACAACAGTGTGACTCCCATGATTTCTGAGTCACATCCACTTGTGTAGGACAAAGGCAAGGTAAATAAGCCCATGGATCCAACAGCTGTTTCTACAACAAGAGCTGCACTACTTCCTCTCAAAGCCAAACAGGCTCAGGGCTGGAGGGCCAATTTGGTCTGAGTTGCCACGGTAACAGAGGGAGGTGTTCCTGGAAGTGCAGCAATGATTGCTGTCACCTGAAGGGCACCAACTCCCTGCCTCCATACCCTCGCCATCTGCAGTAGAAGCTGTGCTGGGGCAGGAAGTCAGAAGTGGGTGTCAGAAGCTATTCCTATGCTGCGTGCTGTGCGGATGTTTTGTAGTAGTGGATGTTGTCCTACTGAGCACTGTGCCAAAGGACAGTTATTCTCATTGCTGTTTCTGGATTGGGGTTCTTGCATGGGTGTTTGTCCCAAAGAGGATCCAGAGGCCAACCTCAGGACCCATACAGGTCAGACACAACTTATTGTCTGCATGTGGTCAGAATATTTGGTGTGGCTTCTTACGCTCGACAAACATCTGGCAGCCCCTGGAAACCCCACTGGCATCCTTCCCTCAATCAGGGTGTTTTAGAAGGGGCAGTGGTGGAAGAGGGTGCTCACAAACTCAAGAAAGAAACAACTTCATCAGAACACACACCTGAAGGTAGCCTTGAGGGGGTGGCTGGCTGTTCTTCTGAAGCATATTAGTAACAAGGGAGCTCAGATGCTGCCCCAGACTTGTTCAATCGGAATCTACATTGTAAAAAGATTCTCTGCAGGTTATTCGCACATTGAGGTTTGAAGTTTGAGTATTAGTGGTTTGGTCCACCTTTCAATTCACAGATAAGATGGCAAAAGTGAAGAGACAAGTAACTTGTCCAAGGTCTTAAAGGTCAGTAATGGAACCAGAACAAAATTCCACAATTTCTGAGAGTAAGACTTTGCCTCGTCCTATATAGTTTCTCAGAAGCTGTGCTGAGGCAGGAAGTCA
This sequence comes from Geosciurus inauris, assembly GCA_004024805.1. Classification (NCBI taxonomy): domain Eukaryota; kingdom Metazoa; phylum Chordata; class Mammalia; order Rodentia; family Sciuridae; genus Geosciurus; species Geosciurus inauris. Next base: position 79,617 of record PVHX01003536.1, read on the forward strand.
GAAGTGACCTCAAGAATGGCTGATTGGTCCCTAGGCTTATGCATCCTGGGCATTATCCCTTCTACAGCCCCAAATTTGCACATGGTGCTGGTTCTAGACTGCTGTGAACGCTGTTTGGGATGCTCTACTGCCTAGTGCAAACAGTGGGTTGAAGTTCCGCTGGGAACTGAAAGAAGAGATGAACTTCCTGTTTCTTCTTTCAAGACCCCTAACAGGGGCCAAAAGATGTCTTTGCAAATTACTCCAAAGAGAAATGCTTCTCCTGTTTCCTGAATGCTAGCAGCAAGCCCTTTTCCTGGTAATCATATGAGTTGGCACAAGAGACTCAACGGAAGACATACAGGGAGATGCTTTCTGCCTTCTCAGGGACCACAAAGCAAAGGCACTCTAGGCTGGCTGCACTGGGCATTGGGCTGTGGGCAGTGGGTTAATTCTGCCCATCTTGGCACCCCTTAATCCATTTTACTTCAACATCAACCTGTTAAAAGTGCCATGTACCCTGCTTTCAGATGCAAGAGATGCCTGAGAGTACAGTGATTTCCAGGGACTCGAAGGCTGGCACCGGCTTGCGGCTCCTCGCTCCTTACCCTGCATCACACATACACTGTGCTGACATCGCCAGGTCAGTCACACTGTCCCCTGAACACCACTAAGTAATATCTTAATCTCTTATTATTTTCTAGCCATTCACTTCCAATATCTGCTGCATAACAATCATCCTAAAACTTGATGGTTTGACATGGATTAGTTTTGTTATCTCTCATGATTTGTTAAGTTGCCCAGGGCTCCAGTTGGGCATTTCTGCCTAGCGTCTGCGGGGACCACAGCTTGGTGACTGACTGTTGGTGGGGACATCCAGGAGGGCTGATTCCCATGCCTGGCTCACAGGGGTGGTACAGAGGAGCCATCTGAAACACTGCTGGGCTGAGCCTCTCTCCCACTGCCCCCACCCCGGGTGCTTCAGTATTTACGTGACAGCTTATGGCTACCCACGTGACAAAAGCAAAAAGAGCTAATTTTCTGTAAAACTCCTTCTAAACATACTTACTTGCCTGGATTCTATTTCATTACCAACTTTAAAGAAGAGATGAGTTCTCTTAATTTCTTAATAAGAAAGTGTTAAAGTGAGTCAAAGTGAAGCCCAGAGATAGTTGACCACTGACTCCCCCAAAGACCTTTTAGAACAACCAGTTTGCTTCAAAACTAGAGGTTCTTAACCTGGAGTTCTCCAAATGGTTTCAAAAATCTAGCAACACCTAGAAATTGTATATTTACACCCATTTGGAGTCATGATGCTTATCCATACTTCTCTGAGGAAAGGGTCCCCAGATTTCATCAGACTCTCTAAGGGATTGACGATCCAAAGAATTTTGCACCATAAAATTGAGAGATACTTGTGCAATATCTATGTGGACATGGGGGTTTTAAGATGTTGGTGTGTGCTCACAGTACATCTACCCAGACAGTTTTGAAATTTTACAGAAGCAAGAACCCCATCTCTTGTTTTTTCCAGGATGCTGGATTTTGGCACAGTCTTCAAGTTATAGATGCTGCGTAAGATGTGTAGGCTGATTGCCTGATAAGAGCTATCCAGGCCAGCGTCATTCCCATGGCACACAGGCACATCTTCATTTGTCTCAGTCAGTGCCTGCAAGGCCAGCGGAACAAGGGTTACATGATTTTGCACCAAGAAAACTTAAGTTGGCATCATCTCTCTCAAGGACTGGGAGCTCCAGAAAGGACCTCAGTGAACACATATAGCCACACTAACATATGCTCTCCTTCTTCAAGCTGACAATATTGAAAATGTCGTATCTTCCCTTCTGTGTTGCTGTAGACTTTGGTTATGGAGTTACTCGGTGTTGCATTTCCAACACGACTTTGCAGACGTCACTGAAGACTGGGGGCAGTCCAGTGCCACAGCAGTCCTCCCCTTGCACTGGCCATAAGCACCTAAGATGGGAGGTACAGAGAAAAGGTGCAATTCCTGGCCCGCTAGATGGAGGAGTGACCCACTGCATCACCCTTGCCTCGAGCGGCACATCAGAGGTTGACAGTCACACCCAAAGCAGGTTATTGGGATCTTAATAATAAAAAAGAGGTAGCAAAAGATGATTTTCTTAAATGCCTACTCCATACTTGCTTACCTGGATACTGTTTCATTACCAAATTTGCTAAGAGGGCCAGCTCCCTTCAGTGATGACCAGCTATGGAGCTGCTCCCTGACCTGCTCCTGGGCTGGAGCTTCACAAGAGGAGCGCTCCCTTCAGTGATGTGAGCTACGGAGCTGTTCTCTGATCTCCTTTCAGAGGTACAGCTGGCACAAGACCTGTGTTTGAATTAAAATAAAAACATTCCTGAAAGGTTTATTTGAGGCTGGTGGACTGAAAAGAAGGAAATGACACTACAGAATTTCCTTTTCTCTGTTGTAGTCATCCTGCAGTGCACAGAGCAACCTTTGGTGGTGATTATTATATCTTGCCCCTTTTGAGTCTCACACTGTCATGATATTGTTGAAAACATTTATCAGTTACAGTGGGAATGGTTAATGTATTTTTTTCCTATCAGCTCCTGTTTATGCAATAACATGTATCTCCCATTATCCCTGCCAGAGCTCTGGTCAAGCCTATTATAAAAACTATGGCTTCAGGTAGATACCAAAGGATTTCTAGGGCAGAAGAGCTCCTATTGATGCAACAGGGAGGAGTCTTATGTAGCCAAAATCATCTGGAAGTGAATTGGTTTCATCAAATAGAATCTTTGGAGTCCTATTTCAAGTCCTTGTATGGTAAAGGAATAGACATTTTTCCAGATGAATATCCCAGCAGGAACTCTGTACCCCTTCACATGGGGCACTGAGGACTGGGTAGGATTGGCAGGCTTGGTTGATTGCTCAACAGAACTGTCCACCAGGCGATTGCAGGCCTTCCCACACAGGTCCACTAGCAGGAGTGTAAGGTTAGAGAGTGGGGACTGTTATGGTTTGGATGAGAGGTCTCCTCCAAAAGCTCATGTGTGAAACAATGCAAGAAAGTTCAGAGAAGAAATGATTGCATTGTGAGAGTCTTAACCCAATCAGTGAACTAATCCCGTGATGGAATTAACTGAGTGGTAATTGGAGGACACCTGGCTCTGGGGTATATCTTTGCATCTGGCAAGTGGAGACCCCTCTCTGCCTTCTGATCACTATGTGAGCTGCTTCCCTCTGCCACACTCTTCCACCATGATGTTCAGCCTCACCTCCAGTCCAAGGACTGGAGCTGGCCTTCTATGGACTAAGACACCTGAAATCGTGAGCCCTCAAATAAACGTTTCCTTCTTTAAAACTGTCTAGGTCAGATCCTTTAGTCACAGCAGTAAAAAAGCTGACTAAAACAGGGACCAACAATTCTGATCCCTACTTTCCAGATGAAGAATCTGAGGCATGGTGGAAAGAGGTGGTTTCCAAGTATCACAGTTGCAATTTAAGACAGCCAAGTTTCCATGGTTTCCACTAGTTTTCTCTAATGACAAGAACTTGAGACTGTGGCCATTTTGGGATGGATCAATTTCACTAATTTGTAAGGTAAGCTTGCAGAGAGCAATTCACACCACTTCAGACAGCAATTGAAGTTGAATCTGGGTGAGATCTTGAAGTTCCCATGTTCAGTCCACAACCCTCGTTCTCTGGACTGAAGAAGTTGCCATGTGAAAAAAACTGTCCCAGTCAGGAGCAGGATGATTTTATAATCAAACTGTCACTGTCATGACTTAAAGTGGTGGGTAAGCCCTCTAAGTGGCAGCACACAGAAGCTGGACAGGAGGTGGAGGGCTGCTGGCTCAGCTTCGTCTCTGGTATAGAGCATCTCAGTGAGTCCAAGAGAAAACCAGAGGCCAGGTGGACAGCACTGAAGGCCGGTTGTGAGGCAGAAGGCCACTCTTGGTGCTTCCATGTGGAATCCTACCAAGCTTTAATACACATGGTGTAATGCAGACGTGGGGGTCGACTTAAGATCAACCTAAGCAAGGACATGGGCAGAGAGAGGGAGACGGAGCAGTAGCCACAGCAGGAAGGCATGACTCTCCACCTCCAGGGGCACTTCACAGAGTGTCTGGTCTCAAGAGAGGCCATTATCATCTACACACTCCAAGTGCCCTCCACAGAGTCCCCATAAAACTGAGGCCAGCCCCTGATGGCCCCTAAGTCCCCAGCCTGTGGAGACCACTTTGTCTTTCAATGTTTAAGATAAGCTGTCTTGGAAGATTGGCTTAGGTCAGGAAACTCAGAGGGCTTCTCAGGTCTCTGAGGACTCTCAGAATGCTTGGAGTTTGAATCCCTCCCAGCTCTGAGTTTCTTCTTCTGAACAGTTTATTTGATATGATCTTGAATTTCACAATGAAAATTGATAATCAGATACAAATGAATAGAGATAATCAATCACAAATCAACTTCAACAATGACCAATTCACAGTGTAATGTTACAATCAATACCCTCACTTTTCTACCGGAACTAGATGGTTTCAAAAAGCCCCAGATAAGCCCTGTGCACTGGTGCACACCTGCAATGACAGCTGCTAGGGAGGCTGAGGCAGGGGATGGCAATATCCAGGCCAGCTTCAGCAACTTAGGTCCCATCTCAGAATAAAATATTAATAAAATGTGTGGGGTTGTAGCTCAGTGGGAAAGGGTCCTTGAGTTCCAGTCCCAGTCATATACACACACTTTCACACACACTCTTACAAACTCACACTCTCATACACTCACATACATACACAGCCTGCACACTCATACACACACACATCTCACAAACACAGAAACCTAACACTGCAAAAACATACACACTAAGAAACTCACACATACTCTCACAAACACACACACTCATACACACTCTCACACATTCTTACACACATACATTCACATGCCCTAACACACTAACACACACACTCACATGCGCAAATATACACTCACACACATTGACACTAACACACAAACTTATGCACTCACACACATAACCACTAATGCAATTACACACACTCACACAGTCACACATACACATCTAATGCACTCAAATGCACAGTGTCAAGCACACTCCCCTCACATGCACACACCCACTTGGAATGCACTAAGACACTCACACATGCTCACACACTCATGCACAATCACATGTACACACCATATGCTAATACATACATACACTCAGACATGTACACTCACATACACTAACATGCTCATGAACACTAACACACGTGGCACACATTCACATGTTCACATACATTCACTAACACATGCACAGACACTCACACACATGCACTCACACACACACTCCCACACTTGCGCACTCACACTCACATGTACACACATGCACTAGCATACATTTTCACACCCCTTCACACAAGATGCCCCATGGTTGGTCCCCATTTCCTGGTGCACATATCCTGGTGTAGTGTGGGCAGGGCGTGTGACTTACTTGCAACCACACAAAACAACAAACATGACAGAATGTATCCTGTTAATAATGTGAGACTGTGGTAGGCGACTTTCTGGCAGACTCTAGCCCTTGACAATGAGGAGGCAGGCTGCCATGTTGTGAGCATCCCAACATGGTAAGGAACCCAGGGCTTGAGGCCTCCAGCTGATTGCCGGCAAGGAACATGCAACGGTGAGAATTGGCCAGGAACTGAATTCCCCTCCATGGCATTACCTTGGGAGTGTGCATTTCTTCAGGTGGTCTGCGATGAGCCCCATCCCTGGGGACACCCTAGTCACAGCCACAGAGAGACCCAGCTGAAACATGCACAGACAATAGATGAGTAACTGTGGTTAGACAGACAGTATATTGGTGCTGTTCTCAGTCTCCAGGTTGACTGTTACACAGCACAGACAATAGATGGGTGCTGTTCTCAGCCTCCAGGTTGACTGTTACACAGCACAGACAGTAGATGGGTGCTGTTCTCAGTCTCCAGGTTGACTGTTACACAGTACAGACAGTAGATGGGTGCTGTTCTCAGTCTCCAGGTTGACTGTTACACAGCACAAACAGTAAATGGGTGTTGTTCTCAGCCTCCAGGTTGACTGTTTGATATACATACAGACAAGGATGGGTGCTGTTCTCATCCTCCAGTTTGACTGTTAGTTACACAAACAGTAGATAGGTGCTATTCTTAGCCTCCAGGTTGACTGTTTGTTACACAGCACAGAAATAGTTGGGTGTTGTTCTCAACATCCAGGTCAACAGTTTGTTGCAGACAATAGTTGGGTGCTGTTCTCAGCCTCCAGGTTGACTGTGTATTACACAGCACAGACAGTATTTGGGTGCTGTACTCAGTCTCCAAGTTGACTGTTTGTTATACAGCATAGACAGTAGATCAGTGCTGTTCTCATCCTCCAGTTTGACATTTGGTTATACAGTACAGACAGTACTTTGTTGCTGTTCTGAGCCTCCAGGTTGACTGTTACACAGCATAGACTGTAGATGGGTGTTGTTCTCAGTCTTCAAGTTCACTGTTTGATACACAGTACAGACAGTAGTTTGGTGCTGTTCTCAGTCTCCAATTTGGGTTTTGTTTACACAGCATAAACAGTAGATGGGTGCTATTCTTGGCCTCTAATTTGGGTGTTTGTTTCACAGCACAGACAATAGACAGGTGCTGTTCTCTTTTATTTGGCTGTATGTTACACAGTATAGACACTAGTTGGTTGCTTTTCTCAGCCTCCAAGGTGGCTGTTGGTTACACAGCACTGGTTAACTAATATAGTACATGTAATGGTTATTTTTGGTGTCAACCTGACCAGATAAGGGAAGCTAGATTATTTGCATTATTTTTGGGTGTCTATGATGCTGCTTTCAGAGTATATTGGTGCATTATTCAGCAGACTGGGTAGGGATATCTTCCCTTAATGTGTGTGGACACCTTCATAGATCAAAATTGTAGTGGAACAGTGAATCACTCTCTCCTGGATCTGGGCTCCTTTCTCCTTCCATGAACCTCATCTCCCCAGCCCTTGCACCAACCCCACTCCAGGGTTCCCAGGCCTCCTGTATTATACCACGTGCTATCCCAGTGGCTTTCCTGATTCTCAATCTGTGATACTGGAATGAGGCTTGCTCTGCTTCCTTGGTCTCCACCTGGCAAATGGCCCACTGTGGGACTTTTCAACCCACAATTCTCTTAATAAATCCCTTTAATCTCTTTACCCATTCTTTCCACTGGGATGCTCACAACATGGTGGCCTTCTTCTTCAATGTCAGCAAGAGTCTTCTAGAAAGATGACTCTATAGTCTTAAATTATTTAATATGTAGTATTGGTTCTGTCCTGAATCCTAGTATCATATGTGTCAATGAAGATTAGAAAAACATTACCATGATTCTATTACCACATCTAAAAATAACCTAATTATTTTTCATGTCATCAAATATCAAATAGTTCTCAAAATTTCCATGCTTATAATTTTCTTTTATAGTTGATTAATGTCAGTTAAGAATGTAGTCCACAGGGGCTGGGATTGTAGCTCAGTGGTAGAGCACTTGGCTGGCATGCATGAGGCCCTGGGTTCAATCCTCAGCACCACATACAAAGCAATAAAATAAAGACATTGTGTCCATCTACAACTAAAAAAATATTAAAAAAAAAAAAAAAAGAATGTAGTCCACACACAACATTTGCTTATAAAGTCTCCTGCATCCTTCTCAGTTTTGGGATGACTTCTTCCTCCTTTCTTTAGCATTTGTTTGCTGGATAATTAGTTCATGTACTTCACAGAGCTCTCTATCTTCCAATTCTACCAACTGCTTTGCAGTGGAATTGTCTGACGTGGCCTGTGAGTCTCTGTGTGTCATTGACTTGATAGATAATGAAGACTGATCAGAGGCTGATATTTTGGAAAGGTGGGGATTATAGCACCACATGGGGAGACTCCTGATATCTGGACACCCTGTTTTCTGATGCTAACATGAATCTCTGTGTTTGGATGTTGTCAGCCTCACTGGCTAGGATGAAGTTTCCTGTTGATCTTTCGCTCCAGGAGCAGCATTGATGATTGCCTAGTTCCATTATTTTATCATGGTTGCACAATGGTGAGCAGCGTCGTTGCCCTCAACCCTGTCCACCTGCTTTTGCACCATCCGCTCTGTGGACGCCATCCCTGAGCCTTCGTGTGCCACACCTGCTGACTCAGGATGGTGCATGCGTCAGGCTTTCGAGGAGGTTCAGGTGAGATGGGGGTGGGGGCTCTGAAGCAGCACAGCAGCAAAGCCCACAGCATAGGCTTCAAGCTGGGTGTCTCTTCCACTCCTTCTGTGGTGCTGGGGTCACTGGCCTGCTCCAGCCTGCCTGGGGTTTGCCTGAAAACCCTCGCTCCTTGGTAGCTCTTTCTTCATGTTGATGACTTTCTTTCCTATAATTCATTTTCCTTCCTGCACTTTTTATCTCCAACTCTCCAATCTCTTTCATTTCTTCAGTAGGGAAATTTGTTCTTGCCACACTCCACCCCATTCATGGTGTGTCCAGAGGCCTCATCTTCCAACAGGCCACCTCCATAATGCTCTGCTCAAACATCCAGGCTCAGCTCAGAAAAACAATAGCCTGTCAGATTCCCACTAAGTTCATAGCCACTGTGGAAAGAGGGCCTTTGTATTCCCATTTTACAGATGAGAAAACTAAAGTGTGAAACACGTGGAGAAGTGAAAACCACGGAGGTGTCCAAGAGAGGTGGACACTTAGGTGTAAACCAGGGAGGCCAGGGCATGACCAAGTGGGAAGGGAGGCTGAGTCTGTTCTGCCCTGCGGGGCTGAGTCCACCCACAGACAACTGAACTACCGTGACACAGTCCACCCACAGACAACTGAACCTTTCCTTCTGGAAAGGACCTCATTGATTTACGTTTAGGGAGGAGAAAAAGTGGAAGGCAAACACTCTGAGGAGACTTGGAGGCAAAAAGCCAGGCGAATGGTCTGAGCAACCGGCCACAGAAGAGACGGCAGATGCCTAGAAAGACTCCTCGGGTCTCCAGCTGGGAATTGTCTCTTCGCAATTGGCTGGTGCTGCACATCCAGGCACAGGCAGGTCACCGAGTGTGAGAACACCCTCTTCACCCTCCTGGGGAGGCTGGGGAGGCTGCTTGCACCTCCGTGAGCTCTTAGATGTGCCAACACAAGGCCCTCCAGGGAGACTCCTGGCCTGTGCCACCTCCTCGTGGTGCAGCCAGGAAAAGGCAGCCTGGCTGAGGAAGAGGCTGGCTGGAATCCCAAACTGGAGCCCCAGGCCGGCTCCCAAGTGGTCATCTCTGGCCTTGGCCTCGCAAGGCGTTTGGAAGCAGGCCCTCATGCCCACCAACAGGCAGAGGGACCCCAAGGGAGGAGCAGAGGTGGCCAAGAAGGTCTGGGCTCACCTCCCTCGTCACCACGTCACCTTCACCGTGTGAGGAAAGAGTCAGAAGCAGAACAAAGTCGCGAGTGACAGCAGGGACTTACACACTGCCAACTCCATCTCCATTTTACCAAGGTTCGAAGCAGTACAGTGACTCGTCCTTTGCTGTGGACACAAGGGTGGCAGGGCTGGGAACCGGGCTCAGGCCTCCTGATACCCAGCATCTGTTCTGTGAAAATGCAATGCTGCATGCTCCCCGCTTCCAGTCAGACGTGGGGAGAGGGGTCAGACCAGGTTCTTGGCAGCTGCGTTCACGCCCTGGGAGCCTTGGCTCCTTGCTTGTGGCCCGACTCCTCAAGCAGCCAGCTGGCCACGCTGCCACAGACGTTCTCTGCGGAAGGGGCTGTGGAGAGAGCCTTACTTCACACACAGCGCACGCATTCCCGGGCTGCCTTCTTCAGAAAATGTCTTCATGCAGTAAATAAAATTCTCTGTTGCCACTGTCACACTGTAACACCTGATGGAAAATGCCAGTGTTGTGAGTGAATCACAGGTGAGTCACAGGTGTGTGCGACCAGGAGCCCCACCCTTCCCCACAGCAGAGGCAGCCTGGTGCGTGGTCAGGCACCTGGGCACCGTCAGTGCCAACCAGGCCCCCGGCTTCAAATCCCACCACAGTTGCAGCTGTGACCTTGGATGGGTTGTTGAAACTCTCGCACTTCAGTTTTTTTATCTGAAACAAGGAAATGGTTTTCCTAATTGCGCATTTCTAAGTGAGACCACCGTGTAAGACCCAGTGTTCAGAGTCTGGCATACACTGAGCACTCAAACTAAGAGAGTTCTTATCTTTTTGAAATTTATAAAAAAAAAAGTCACAAGGAGAGCTTCCCTCTAGTAAGAGTGAGAATAAGAGCAAGCTTCAGTAGAACACTTTGGAGGAGAAGAAAGATGTCATGATGTTATGGTATAGATGTGAGGTGTCCCCAAAAGCTGGCTTGTGGGACAATGCCAGAAAGATTGGCAGTGAAATTGTCGGGTTATGGGAAATTTGTTCTTGCCACACTCCACCCCATTCATGGTGTGTCCAGCGGCCTCATCTTCCAACAGGCCACCTTGGAAGTCAGTTTCAATCCACTGTATCACTGGGTGATGACTGCGGCAGGCAGGGTGTGGCTGGAGGAGGCGGGTAACTGGAGGTGACTTTGGAGTGTATACTTTGTCCTTGCTGAGCAAAGCTGTCTCTCTCTCTCTCCCTGCTTCCTGGTGCCATGTTCTGGGCTCCTTTCCTCTACAGGCTCTTCTGCTATGATGTTCTGCCTCACCTCAGCCGCAGGGCAGTAGTATCAGCCATCTATGGACTGAAGCCATGAGCCCCAAATAAACTTTTCCTCCTCTAAAATTGTTCTTGTCAGGTCTTTTGTTACAGTGCCAAAAAAGCTGACTAAAACATATGACAAGAGTTAATATACTTTAAAGTGGGGAATTGTGTAGGAAGAACAGATTTATTTTCCAGAGGTTAGTCCCAAAGCTCACATCTTTCAAGCACTTTATCTCCAAAGCTTACCTAGTATGTGAGGGATGTCTGCATCTGGGTTCAGCAGTTTATCCATCATTACCATGGTGACATTCTGGATTCAGCAGCCTCATCCATGGTTACCATGGTGACATTCCAGATTGGGTAGTGTCACTCATCACTACCACAGTGACATTCTGGATTCAACAGCTAACGTGTTGCTACTATGGTGACATTCTGGATTAAGTAGTGTCACCCATTGTTACCATGGTGACAATATGAGCAATAACTTGAACTTGAGTCGCAGCAGCTAAGAGAAAGGGGAATGGATTTGAAAATCATTAAAATCCATAGAGTTTAAGACTGAAATTCATAGCCACTTAAAACTCAAACACAAGTCCTGGGACAGTTAGGAATCAGCTTAAATCAGGATATATCTTCCAAAAGAATACATTTTTTTAAAAATAAAAAATTAAAATCTAGTCTTTTCATCTTTCTGGCACATTTACTATTCTGGTGACTCAGGAATACAATACACCAGAGACTGGAAAAAGAAATACAGGCTGGATTCCATGCAGTCAGTGGGTAAAACTGACTTGTATGAGCCTCAAACCTCTTTTTTCATTAAAACAAGGCAAATGTACCCATTTTAAAGTTGAAAATATTTTTACTTCTGTAGTATTATAGATTTCAGAATTGTCAAATGTTAAAGTTGGAAGAAATTCTCCAATGTGACTTGCAGACTTAACAAAGGATCTGAGGGGCAATGTGGTGTGACTGTGGCTACAGCACCCATGAGGGACCCAAGCAAGGCTGGTACAGGCAGGCCAGCACCCTTTCTGGCCTTCCACTGTGTTGGGCTGCTTTTGTTCGGTTTCTGGTGTTTCATCATGTTAAACGTCAACAAAACTTTTCTATCTGGTGAGGAGGTGGAAGAGATTACTGAATCGTTTTTCAGCTGCCCTGCTTCCCAGGAGGAACAGAGAGTGACGCGTGGGAGTTGACAGCTTCTGGAAGTTTCCCAAGATGCTCATGATCAGAGGAGGCTGCAGTCCTTGTAATCTCCCTCTCCATGGTCTATTTACATTCTGCAGTTATTTTTATCCATCTTCTAACTTCCGCTGGAAGGGCCATCCATTTTCCATCATTAAAGTCCTTCTAAAGTTTCTTTCCCCTCCTAGCGCATTTTCAAACATCTCAACAGGGATGCCGGCCAAGACATCTGTCATTCAAAAGGGGCTGCTGGTCCCACTCCACTGTAGGCTTCTCTGAGGCTGAGCCATAGCAAGGGGCCCTCGGGGAGAGGCAGAGAGGAGCCGAGACCCCCAGGGCCCCATGCTCCATGCTTCCTACCGAGTTCCGCTAACCTTAGTTTGGTTTGCAGATCCAAAGGCGTCCTCTCTGGAAGCCCCTGTTCTTTTGAGGTGCTGTGTGGGTGGTGGGCAGGTAGAGGAGGGCCGAGCGCTGCTCTTCACTCTCCCTAGGGCTACTTGGTCCTGTGCTTTACTTCTCACATCTGCACCTGGAAGGGTCCCACCATCCCTGCTGTCCCTGCTGCTGTCCTGTGCCCCTGTGCCCCCGCATCTCACAGCACAGACCGAGTCCTCATCCCACCTGGGGCTCACCGTTCCCGCTCCCTTCCATCCCTACAACGTCTCTCTGACTTGGATGGAATCCAGACTCCTCCACTTTGGGGTGTGCCCTCTTCTCAACCTGCCCTTCTCAGCTGTTTATCCGTTGGCTCACTGCACACCCTTGCGCTTCTCATTCCTCCAGCAAGAAGCTTCCTTCCTCAGTTGCCTGCTGAGTGCTCCCATCCCCACACCAGGAAGGAGCACCAGCTGCCCCAGGTTCCACCAGCCCAGTGTGAGGTGGACAGCATGTCCACAGCCTGCCCTGTGCTCCACCCCACTGGGTCCCAGCAGCTGAGTCTAGAGGCTGGCAGCCGCCCACTCCTTGTGTCTTGGCACCTGGAACTCAGCCCTGTCCCTGGAACAGACCTGCTGTCCTGTTTCGTGCTCCTAGAGGAAGATGCTGGGCTGAGGAACTCAAGTGCCCCACTCCTGCCTGTCCCGGGACTTCAGCAATGCCTGGGCTCTGCTGCTGTGGACTCCTGTCCACTCAGGGCACAGCACACAGACTCCCATCTGTCTCAGGGTCTTAGCCAAAGCTGTTTGATGTTGATAAATGACTTCTATCCATTGTGCCAATTCAATTAACATTTGTCATATTCTAAAATTCTGACTTTTGATTTTGTCCTGTCATTTCATATTTTACTTATTTATTTTGTGTTATATGCTTTTATTATATCCTCCTTGCCAAGTATTTTATTAAACATCTTATTTAAATCCCATATAGCCCTAATCAGAACATTAATCTTTGAATTTTTCATACGAGGAGACTGATGCCCAGAGAGGTTAAGGACTCGCCAAAGGCCACAGGATCAGTGAGTCGCAATGGTCTCATCCGACTGCCCTGAGGGACAGTCACAGTGCAGCCTCCACAAGGACACTGAGCTCAGATCTGATTGGTGCTGTAATGTGCCTGTAGCTCCTGTAATGTGCCTCAGCCTTGGAGAACCTCAAGGACAAGCATCTTTTCAAAAACAAAATAATGTTAATTTCTCAAAAGGACAGAAGAGATTCTGTAGAAAACAGCACAACTGATTCATCTACCTCCATGTACCACAGAGAGTCAGGGGGCAGTGATGTGGCCTGTGGAAGTGGGGACCAGCCGGATGACCTGGACCTGATTCATTGTCATTATCCTATGAGCACTGCGATGCTGGGTCCTCACTGCCTGGGGGACGGGGCCACCCCTCCAGAATGGCCCTGCATCCCACTCAGCTGCCGTGAGAGTGTGAGAAGCACTCTGCACCCCTGGCAAGGCTCTGCCGTGGGTCCCCACCATCAGCGCAGAAAGGAGACGGCGATCCTGACAGTGAAGTGATTCATTCAGAGCATTCAGTGAGAAAGGGGCAGAGTCCCCCACTCATCACCAAGCCACCGCCTCGCCCAGGGCTCACCCCACCACTTCTCCTGCACCAGGAACTTCACAATGCAGCTCCAGGTACAGGGGGAAAGCAGAAGTTTTTGTTCCTACAGATCAACAGGTGCCAACCTTTTAGAAGCGTGATAACCCTGGCTGCAAGGGAAAGGTGTCATTACTCAGCAGCCTCCTGAAGTTGTCCTGTGGGATGTGCCCCTGCCTCCCCTCGTCCCCTGGGTCCTGGGACCATAGCAAGCCCGTGGGCAACTGAGGCACAGGGTAGCTGTGTCGATTCAAGTGTTCACAGACACGGTCTCATTTTTTTTTTAAACAACCTTTATTTTATTTATTTATGTATGTATTTTGTATGTGGTGCTGAGGATCGAACCCAGTGCCTCACGCGTGAGGGACAAGCGCTGTACCACTGAGCCATGACCCCAGCCCCGACACGGTCTCATTTTAGACGCTCTGGGATCTGATGTACCTCTGTTTGGTTGCCTGGCCTGCGGTTCTTGTTAATTAGCAGGGTTGGCTTAAAGGTCACTCGGGCAGTCAGCCTCCTCCCTGGGTGGATGAAGGGCTGAGCCAGTGAGGGTAACGTGAGCTCTGGCTTGTGACTAGAAACTGCACCTCCACAGCAGACAGAGGCTGCATGTGTCTTGATGGCTGAGCTTACCAACGGCGCCACCTTCCTTGGCACCATCAGGCACAGGAAACCTGTTTTTCACAGAAGGGTTAAGTGCATCTCCACTCACCTGCAGAGGCAGGTGGGCTACTCACACTGCAAATACTCTTTCCCTTTCCCATTTAGTCACTGGTTGTCTCTCTCTGGTCCTCACAACTTTGAAAAGGTTCTGCATAGATAGCAGTGACCTTCCACAACCAGGAACCAGAATAGTAGTGCTGGGGACGTCTCTACCAGTAGGGAGGGTCCCTCCTTGAACTTACCCCTGCCCTTAGAGAGGACTCCCCAGAGGGAGTGTACAGTGAGGAGGAGGCGTCCCCAGGATGACATCCCACCAGCCTGCTGAGATGGCCCCCAGGGAGTACAAAGCCAGCCCAGGAGCAGGGGCCTGTGGATCCCTGGGTGTGTGCCAGGAGCTGTCCAGCCAGCAAGAAAGCACAAGGAATCAGCATGCTCTCTACCTCTGCTGAGGGCTGGCAGTGGAAGTGCAAACCCACACCTACAGACGGTCACGGGCTCAAGATCAGAGAGGCAAGAACGAGCAACTTCAGGAGGGAGTCAGAAGTTCCCGTGGACAGCAGGCTACCTGGCGGTGAACGGAACAGATCCAGCACAGAACAACCCAGGGAGAGGACAGCATGAACGAGGCTGGGGCCTCTGGGACAGGGGCATGGCAGCGCTGGCCGGGGAGAAAAGCTACTGTGGAAGTGCTTCAGCCCGCAGTGCTTCAGCAGCAGATGGTGAGCCTTGCGTTGAGAAAGGCGTTCCGACAGTGGGAGGGCATGCAGCCATGTCTGAGCCAGAGGCACCACCTAGAAGGTGTCTAGGAGGACGGAGAACTTGGGGACAAGAGCAGAGGTCCCTGTCTCATGCAGACATGGCACACTCAGGGAGAGAGATCAGATTCTATCCTCAAAACAAATCCAATGCATGTGGTTGGAGACAGCAAAGCACATTCCCTCCGAATCTGATGTTAGCCATGTCCAAATCCTAGAGAGATGGGCAAAGAAACTGTCTAAGGAAGCCATTTTAGAGGGAAGTGCTCTGAAGAAATGGAAATAAAAACAAATAGTTGGAGGGGCCACCCAGGGCAGAGGTGGTTCCTCCTGGACCAGCCAGTCGGCAGGACCCAAGCAGGTTGCCTGAGACAGCAGATGTGGGCTTCAGGAAAACAGAGGATGTTCCCTAAGGAACAGCCAGTCCACAGGGCACAGGCAGGAGGCCTGGGGGAGCAGATTTGGGCTTCAGGAGTACAGAGGAGGTCCTCCCAGGACCAGCAAGCCTGCAGGGTACAGGCAGGATGCCTGGGGGAGAAGATGTGGGCTTCAGGAGAGCAGAGGATGTTCCCTAAGGAACAGCCAGCCCACAGGCACAGGCAGGATGCCCGGGGAGCCTGCAGGTACAGGCAGGATGGCTAGGTAGCAGATGTGGGCTTCAGGAGTGCAGACAATGTTTCCCAAGGACCAGCCAGCCCGCGGGGCACAGGAAGGATGGCTGGGGGAGCAGATGAAGGCTTCAAGAGAGCAGAGGAGGTTCCCCCAGGACAAGCCAGCCTGTGGGGCACAGGCAGGAGGAGGCACCTGGGGGAGAAGATGTGGGCTTAATAACATATAACATTGTCAAAATGAACCCCAATATTATGTATATCTATAATAAATTAATAAAAAATAAAATAAAATGATATCAAGTGGTGTCAAAGTATCAGGAATGGGAGCAAAAATGGCATGCTCCACACCACCTGTGGAACAGGCTCGCTGCTAGGTATATCCTGGAGAGTGTTCACCCTTGGACGTGCAGGGCCAGGGCTGGCTGTGCACGGGATGGTGGTAAATAGCACGAATGCCACAGGACCATGGACTCCAGCCCATGGACACTGCCAGAGGAAGATGCTGGGCAGATATCACGGAGCTACATGGAGAGCCCATCAAGATGTTTCACGTAAGACAACAACTGCACAGCACAAAAACTGCTAGGTATATACTCAGTGACGTTGCAGTTCTATTTTACTAATGTGTGGCAGATTTATACTTCTCATATTAACACAGGTACAGGCCGGATGCCCAGCAGGATGCTCCTGTACTGAGGAACAAAGGGAAATGAAGGTAAGTTCTGCACCTCTTTCCACCTGTTGACTAGTAAAGCATCTCTCGAGCTTTGGATGATTGTGCACTCAGGAACCAAATGGGGAGGAGAGCCAAGGTGACTGGCTATGAGACTCCTAGGTGACTGGCTAGCGGACTCCTAGGTGACTGACTAGCAGACTCCTAAGTGACTGACTAGCAGACTACAAGGTGACTGGCTAGCAGACTCTTAGGTGACTGGCTAGCAAAATCTAAAGTGCTGTCTGGTTAGCAAAATGCAAGCTGCCATCTGCCTAGCAGTGCCTCTGAACCTGAAACTGCTCACTGCAGCTACAAGGTGACCGGCTAGCTAACTCCTAGGTAACACGATGGTGTTAGTTCAACTGAAGCCCAGGGCCTAGGAAGAAGTTGTGAGGCCTCTTCCTTTTCTGAAGCCCAGACTCTAGAATTCCAGTCTGTCACAGAGGTTTAGGCCAAGCAGACAAGGGTGCGTCAGAACGTGAACAGAATCCGAGGGAGCTCTAAGGCCAGGTCCTCCACCCTGTCCTGACTGGCTCCAGCCCTCCTGAGGGCCAGCTGATAGAGAGGAAAGAGCACTGACCCTAGGCTAGGAACAGCTGGAGGACTCAGGAGAGAGCTCTGAGCCTGGGCTATGGTGCCTTCAGCCAGTATGCAGGTGTCCCACCACAGTCAGGTCAGCGAAGAATAAGAAGGGACGCCAAGAGTTCCCTTGGAAAAGCAGAGTCACCAAGGCACTGACCTCAAGTCCAGGTCCCCACAGAACTGTCCACTAGGGCTTTGTGCTAAAAAATTATTAAGAATTTCTAGACAGCACAGCAGAGCATTAACCCTTGCCCAGGTCCTTTGAGATACAGCCCCATCAAGGGGACCTGTTTCTCACAAGACAATGCCTTGGTAGGCAGGATTCTGGTGGGCAGGTTGTGGTTGGAGGAAAGACCATCCACTGCATCACTGGCCCACCACCCTGGCCCAACACTGATCTCTGCTTCTGTGTATCTGTGCCACTCAGGACCTCATCAGGATCCAGCAGTATCCTCAGAGAGGGTGGCTTAAGAAATTGTGATAAGGCCTGGAGCAATGGCACATGCCTGTAATCCCAGCAACTGGGGAGGTCGAGGCAGGAGGACTGCAAGTTCAAGGCCAGCCTGGGCAACTTAAAGAGGCCTTAAGCTTAGCAAGACCCTGTCTCAAAATTTTTTAAAAAATTAAAAAAAGGGTTGGAGATGTACCTCATTGGCTAAGTACCCCTGGGTTCAATCCCTGCTACCCTCTCCCCACAAAAGAAATTGTAATAAGGGAGATTTACACAAGGATGCAAAAGAAGAAAGAGAGAGGGGAAAGCCCCTGCTTTCCCAGGATGAAGGGTAGAAGAAAGTGAGGACTCAGGGCTGACCGGGGCTGGAGCCCTGCCTCAGAAGCATAAGCCTCTGCCAGCCAGAGGCCTGGGGGAGTCCTACCAGGTACCCTCCATCTCCCTGCCAGCGCTCCCCATAGGTGGAATCAGGACCAGAGGGCAAGGGAGCTCTAATGATGTTGCCCCAAAGGTCTGTCCTGAGGGAGCAAGACAGGGTAGAAAGGGATCTGCAGGGACAAACGGGAAGCCCATCATGGTGTCCCTTGGACAGTGAGTCTCCTAGAGAGCTGAGAAGAGCACCAAGTGTGAAGGCCACGCAGTCACAGAGAAGCAGGGTTCCATGTCCTCCTTCTAGGTACCCCAAGCCTGAGAGTGCACCTGGGCTCACCTCCAGGACCTCAGAGGGCAACGTGGCCCCGGGGAACGGTTGTTACATGCCACTAACATAAAAGTGCCCCAGAGGGAGATGGCAAGAACCCTTTCCAGAACAGCGAACAGCACCTGGGACAGCAATGTAACCAAGCGGGGTCACCCCTGAGAGGACACAAGCGAAGCGCTGTCAGAGAGCTTGACCTCTCTGAGGGGACTTGAAACACACAGCAGCAGAGATTCTTGGTACCAGGTGATTTCAGAGGAGACCAATCAGGCAGTTCCAGGACTGAGATCACTCTGCACCCCATAAACACTGTCATCTCTGCTACATTGGTGACAGTCTGTGCTGAAAAGCCAAGGCAATTACTTCTGTGCTCTCAGGCTTTTGGGTGCCCACTTAAAACCAATGAAAAGGTTAAAATGAGAGCTAAATAGGTCCCTGTCACCACGAGGGTGCCTGCGGTTGCTGGACACACTCGTGAGGCCTTCTATCCCAGCTTCTGGCCAGGTAACCAGAGTGGTCAATGGGACACTCAAAAGCAGCAACTGTCCAGGAACTGGGGACAAGGACATTTGAAATCGAGGCGCAGCTCATTGTGTTCTGCTTGCGAGTCCCCTTGGCTTCGGCTCAGCCAGGAAACAATACTGATGATCTTTACTCTCCTCATTTCCCTGCTGGCTGCCTCTCATCTCTGGCCACATAGGGGATGTTCTTATGACAAAAGCCTGAGAACACACTTCATCATGATGTCACCTCTAGTGCCATGGCCTCAGGGAAGCCGAGTCACGGAACAGCAGCCTTGAGGGGCAGCTCACTCTCCAGCCCCACTTCATGGCAGCAGAGGTGGGTGAGGTCTCTAGGAGCTGGGGTGAGAGGGCTCTTGGGACTCCCAGCCCCTTCCATGCATTGGGATCACTCAAATCCAGTTCCACTCGTGCCTGTTCAGTTCACAACCCAAGAGTGCCAGCCACATGCAGAGCACCATGTGTTGGCACTAGATGTCCAGTGGGAAGGGCAAGGTAGAAATCTGGGCTCTGACATCAGAGCCTCTCAGGCCCTGGCCAGGCACGTAGGAGCATGGGGCAAGCGACCACACCACGCCCACCTCCATTTTCAGGTCTGTGAAATGGGACTCGTGCACCTGAGCCCCAGCATTGTAAGAGTTCAGGAAATCACGGTGCAAAAGGCCAGCACAGGGGCTGCAGCTGCAGCTCAGTGGTGCAGCGCTTGCCTGGCAAGCATGAGGCACTGAGTTTATTTATAAGAATAAATAAAAAGGGCTGGGGTTGTGGCTCAGCGGTAGAGCGCTTGCCTCGTATGTGTGAGGCACTGGGTTCGATCCTCAGCACCACATAAAATAAACAAAGGTATTGTGTTCATCTATAACTAAATAAAATATTAAAAAAAAAAAGAGTAAATAAAAAGCCAGCACAGTAATATGACTACTTCGTCTGCCTCACTCTCCTCTTGCAGGCCTCCAGTTTGCTTTCTCTGTACATTCCCACCGCTCTCTGTAGTGCACAGTATCACATTCATGAAACAGTCCCATAACTGCCCCTCTCAGTCTGCTGCAGGCCTTGAGGCTTCGGAAGGAGGAGACATGCTTTCTGTTGCTGCTGAGGAGAACAAGGTGCAGGAAGCACTCTGTGAGCTCTAGAATGCTGCGGTGGTCAGTGTCCTGGGTTGTGCTGCCCGGCACGTGGCTCCGTAACCTCACTGAACACTGTAGCAATTGTTAACGTCTATAATCTGCAGTTTTAGGAGATGAAGCTCAATAATCTATGTGGACCTCATCCATTCAGCTGAAAGGATTAAAAAAATAAGCTACCTGAGAATAGACAAAATTCTGCCTGTGGACTGTAGTGTGAGCTTAAATCTAAGAGCACTCAGCTGCCCTGCAGATCCAAGGTGTGGCAGTCCCATAATCTGCAAACCAATTCCTTAAAATAAGCCTCTTTAGATAGAGATGATATGTAGATTTAGATGACATAAGAATACTAAAGACACAGACATAGATACAGATAGATGTATACATTTAGATGATGTATAGATATAGATGTAGATAAAGATACAGAGATATATATAGATAAAGAAACATGGATATAAACAGAGATACAGATAAAGACACAGATACATATTCAGATATAAATAGAGATGATATGTAGATAAAGATGTAGATGTAGATATTGACACGATGTAGACAGAGATGCATATAAAGATACAGAGATACATATACAGATACAGAGATGGATATGAATATAGACAAAGATGCATATAGAGACACAGGTACAGACAGATAAATTCTACTAGTCCTATCTTCTGGTTAGAACTCCAGAGATTCAATTTGCCCTAACAAGTGTTACAGAAATATCTGTTGTTACCCTTTCCTCAGCCCACTTAAGTTGCTATAAGAAGTACACTAGATGAGGAAGACGTTACACAGCAGAAATGTGGTCCCCACATGCTGGGGCTGGAGGTCAGGATGAGCCCCAGCACAACTGCGCCCTGGCTGCTTTCTCACAGTGGTGGAGGGGCCAGGCCTCTGAGGCCCCCTTTGCAAGGGCTCTAACCCCATAGTGAGGACCACTTGAGGACCTGACCGCCTCTGAAGGCTCTACACTGACACCACCACCTCCAGGCGCAGGATTTCAGCTCAGGAACTGGGTGGACACACACATTCAGACCCCAGCAGTGGCCACCTGCTGACTTGGTGCTCCACGCCCTGACCTGAGCATGGCCTTCCACTTCTCGGTGTTGCTCATCAATCTTAAGGCGTTCGTGGCACCTTTGACTCTCAATTCTGCCATAAATTCATGTACAACTTCTGGAGTATTATTCAGACTTCCTGGGCCTTAGTGTGTTTGCACAGCAGTGGAATTCATTCTGAGTGATGTAGAGAAGCTACTGCACAGTCTGAGCGAGGACTGAGTGTGTGCTTGTGTCCATCACAAACAGGAGGCCCAGCCAGGGTGAGTCCATGGCATCGCCTCTGGGACTCAGGCTGCTGGTCTCATCCAGAAAAAGTCTAGGAAAGGAGGCTCAGGAAGTGAGTGGCACCATCTCACAACCAGGAGTGTGAACTGTGCTCAGTGCTTAATGTCCTCTAGCCCAGGTCCTCCTTAGGACAATGGCTGGCCCAAGCTTTTTCACCATGTTAAGGCTCAGATGACTCGGCATGAGAGTGTAAGACAAATGCACATGCCCTCAGAAGCAGCAGATGGATGAATGGCTGTCTGAGTGCTGACATATAAAGTGGAGGTGGCATGGCAGCTCAGAGAAAGCCCGGGGAGCCGCCCTCTAGCGCAGACTGCAAAGCTTGGAGTGGCATGTGGAGGGAGATGCACAAGTAGGATGCAGTGCACGCGTAGCAGCATCGGTGATGCTGAAGAACACCTAGGGAACCAGAGAGCGTGGTCAAAAGTAAGAGCTGGGAAGAAAACGAGGCCTCTCCCCACGGGCAGGAAGAGCCCCCGGCGCTCTGTGGTAGGTCTTCACAGACAGGGCCTGCCCTGGACAGGGAACGGCACAGGAAAGGGGGTTTCCTAGGGAGAAAATGGAAATGATGATAACATTCAGAAAACGCAATGTAGCGACTTTCAGTCTTTTCTCCGCTTTTTAACACAAAATGTTCACGTGCTCATACACACGCACACTGTGATGCTCAAATCCAGAAAAGAACCATGGATCTCAATTAGGTGGTGTCAGGTTCCACAGTGTCACAGGGCACATGTGCAGAAGGCAAGATTAGAAACAAAGTCATCCCAGAGAGTGATGCAGGAGGACAGAGTCCTCCATATGGCAGACATCCAGTCAGGTGTGTGTCCATAGTACACAGGGTAGGAGGACAGAGTCCTCCATGTGGCCAGCCGTCCAGTCAGGTGTGTGTCCATGGTACACAGGGCAGGAGGACAGAGTCCTCCATGTGGCCATTCATCCATCCAGGTATGTCACCAGAGTGCACAGGGTAAGATCATGTGGACCCAGGCAAGCTGCCTCCAGAAAGGACAGCAGGAGACACAGGGACTTGAGGTAGAGGGGTTGAGATGGAGGTGCTGTTCATGAAATGGAATCTTCCTTTAAAATGCAGTGAGCTGAGTGATATATAGCAGGGCCAGGATGCAAAGCTGTTATTTGATCCAAGATATATAACCCCACTTTCTTCTGCTGCCATTCCCATGCCCTTGAGGTCTGGGATGGGGCCTCTACTTGTGGCATCATGTCAGCACCCAAAGCCTTCCAAATTCTGGAGCACTCCAGATTTGTAATTTTTCAGATTAGGGATGCTATAGCAGTCACCCATTTGATTCCAGCTAACTCCCAGAGTTTAATTTTTTTAATTGAGACTGCATTACTTTGGCCTTTCACATTTTTTATTCTTTAACTCTCTTCTATTTCTATTATTTTATGCATCATGTCTCAGAATTATTCTCAGGGCAATTCAGAGGCATTGAGTTTGAAATCATTTACTCATCCATTCATTGAACAAATACCATTGAAATGCAGACACTGCATTAGGTATAGATAGATGACAGATAACATCTGGTCGATGGATGTAAATGATGGGTTGGCGGGTAGGTGATTGGACAAATATAGATAGACAGTAGGTTAGTAGGTAAGTAGGTGGATATATGTGTATGCATATGTAGATGATAGATATAGATGAAAAATATAGATTGTTGATAGACGATATGTAAAATGATGGTAGATAGATACTGGTAGGCAGGTAGGTGGATCGATGTAAATGATAGACCTGAGGGATAGACGAATGATGAATAGATTATAGATATAGACGATAGATAGATAATAGGTGATAGAGATGATAGAGGGATAGAGATTGATAGATGATTGACATATATAGATGATAGACATAGATGTGTTATGGTTTAGATATGAGGTGTCCCCCAAAAGTTTATGCATGAAATAATGCAGTTTCAGAGGTGAAATGATTAGGCTATGAGAGCTGTGACCTAATCAGCACACTCATCCACTGATGTGGATTAATTGGTGGTAACTATAGGCGAGTGATGCGTGGCTAGAGGAGGTGGGTCACTGAGAGCCTGCTCTTGGTGTATATTTTGTCCCTGGTGAGCAGAGCTCTCTTTGCATCAAGTCCTGAGATGCTTTCTTCTGCCACACCCTTCCATTCTGATGCTCTGCTTCATCCTGGGCCCAGAGCTGTGGAGTCAGCTGACCATGGACTGAACTTCTGAAACCCTGAGCAGAATAAACTTTTCCATACTCATGTGACTACCCAATTTCACTAAAGAGACCATCTTTCCCCATTGTGTGCTATGACTCCATAGAACCAGATAGCTGAATGGTGCTGTCAGAGGCCAGCTGGGGGCAAAGGGTTGGGGAAATTTGGTTTAAGGATAACTAATTACTTCAGAGGGGAGGAGTGAACGTCAAGAGATCATTGTACAGGCCAGAACTGCAGCCAGTGAAGACGCCTTACGCTCTTGGAAATGCAGGAGTGAATGTCAGATGTCCTCACCACAAAATTGGCAACTGTGATAACACATTGCTTAACTAGCTAGATTCAACCATTACACAATGTATATTACTTCAAAATATCATGTTTTGCATGATAAAAGTGTGCAATGTTATCCGTCAACTCAAAAAATATAATGCAAAATTGCTTCTGTGTTCTGAGGTATCTAGGCAGAGGGTATACAGGCACCTAGGCGACACCCAGAGAAATCAGGAGTAGGGTTGTGATGGAAAACCAGACCTGATTATAAAATCAAATTATAAGAATATTATGATAAAGAAGCAATGCCGGGAAAGAGTTAACTCCCTCCTCTGCTGTCAGCCTAATTAACCTTGGGTCTCTACATACTGGATTGTAAACAACTGTCTCTAGGAGCCTGACCACTCCCTCTTGAAATGGAAACACCCCTGTGCCAGGCTTCCAAGGCCAGAGATTTAACAGATGCCTGTAAGAGCCATATCTTCTTATGCTCTATAACTTTCTGAACTCTGTAGAAATATAGCTACATCACTTCATGGCTAGGCCAATTAACTGTGGTCTGAACTGTAACCTCATAGGCTTAGTTCTGAAATACAGCTCTTAGGGAGGTAAACCTGAGTTACCTTGAGTCACTGCTGCCTGTGGTAAAGGCCACTTTGTGATAACACTTGCAAGTGTTTTTACTGTTTTTGTTCTATACCTGTGAACGACTTATCATAAATTCCCTGTGCATGGTCTTTGGTCACATAGGCAAATAATTCAAATCCACCAATGTTGTAATGGTTAAGAAATGATGTCAAATTTTCTAAAAGTCCCATGTAACCTCTGCTGGGGCCCAGAACTTCTGAGCACTCGCTCATCTGGGTCTGCTGGTGTAGATGAACCTGAGTCTCCAACCCTCCAGTGGTGCTTGGTCTCTTGCTGAGCCTAATTTCCATAACTGGGTGGAATGTGGTATGATTTTCTCCTTAGTCATAAATGTTAACATTAACATTTAAATGTGCAATTAGGAGCTGCTAATATCTCAATCCACTTTCAATACCAATTAGAGCTGGAATTCCAATGCCAGCATTCGTCTCCTCAGGGGATCATTTTAGCCTCCAAGGAGATGAAACTATGTTTAATCTCAGCATTGAGGAGTACACGGGGAATCTGAAGGGCTGCCAGTGCTGTCTGTTCCATAAACTCTGTGAATACTGGAGATAGAATATCAGGAATGAAGTCAGCATAGGTCACACCATGTGGACCCAGACAAGGGGGACATCAACTGGAGCTGCTGGACAATCCGCTTGTCCCCCTGGCCTACCTCCACCCTCCTCTCTTGTGCCCCTTATGGAGAGGGAGCTTTGCAGAGAAGCAGCACAGCTTTTCAGAGAACTCCATGGGTACTACCTGAAGATCTCTTTACCATTCCCTGAATATTTACGGAAATTTCCTGAATGTTAATATTTGCAACAATTCCCCGAATGTATGCCTAGTGTGTGACCATGAAAGGATCACAGAAATTAATTATTTTCTTCGATTTGTACTCATTAGGCCACATTTGCATGATTCAGGGAAAGCTGCTGGAAATCAGCCTCTGGCAGGAAGCCCACCACACCGGTCTGATTCATCTCCCTTATAGGCATGTGCAGTGGCTTTTACAATGAGGTCACCGAGCAACTCATGCAGCTGTTCTGACCACCTCGTATGGGAGAGCCTAGTGAGTGCTGAGTCTTCTCTCACGCCCAGCTATATCCATCCAACCAAGAGAAGTGTCTGTAGCTGCGGAGTGTCCAGTCCACATACTAATCTTTCCCTCTGAACTGATAGTCTCTAAAATACGTTTCTCAAGAATAAAAGGACATTCCAAAGTGATTCTTCTCAGCAGCATCTACTTAGCAAGGGTGGTGTCTGGTGTAAGCTGCAACCGTGAGGCATGGAAGAGGCAGAGGGAACTCAAGGATCTGGGGACTGAATCCCACCCGAAAAGCGGGAGAGATACCATTAGCCTCCCTGCAGGTCCCTGGAGCAGACCTGCGGTGCCTTCTGCTGTAGTGAGAGACAACTCACAGCACAATGGTAACTGTGGGTTGAAAACTGCAGCCCTGGACCCAATATCAGCCAGGAGCCAGAATGGACAGGAGACCCGCTATGTTCATGCAACTCTCCTGCAGCAATGGACAGCTCTCACTGGCATTCCTTGTTCAGTGTTCAGATTTCACTGCCCTTTTCTGTTCCTACTAAGTGCTCAGGTTTCAAGCTTTCCTTGAATTTTATGTTATTCTTACACCATTGGGCACATAAGACAAGTGTGTAGAAATAATTTCACACATTTCTAGAGGCAAAAGAAGGTGCTTTGGTCTGCAAGCATTTGCTCTGGCTTTTCACTGCAACGCTTCTTTCAATCCTGCAGAGGAAATGACCATTAGTAGTGCCTCTCTGGAAATGTTAACTAGAGTTTTGTTTCAGGTTTTTAGATCTAATAGGTGCTTTTCAAATGCTTTCTGATCTGAAAGATTATTTTCATTTTAAGAGGCAATAAACATCTGCAATCATCTGTATATATTTTAAAAGTTTACATGAAAATAAATCTAGTGGTCGGAAAATAATTGACCATAGTTAAAGCTGCTGTCTGTTGATCATT
This sequence comes from Geosciurus inauris, assembly GCA_004024805.1. Classification (NCBI taxonomy): domain Eukaryota; kingdom Metazoa; phylum Chordata; class Mammalia; order Rodentia; family Sciuridae; genus Geosciurus; species Geosciurus inauris. The sequence goes on from PVHX01003536.1 coordinate 106,075, forward strand.
TTCAACATTCTAGGCATTGTTCTGAACATGATAACACATCATTACCTACTTAACCTGCATGTGTCACAGTGGTGATCATCAACCTGGGATCTGAATCTGATTCTTCAGGTGCATGTCTTGCCTTTCGGCACACATGGTAACCTCAGTGTGGGCTGCTTGGTGGATGAACCCACCCTGCATTGTGCAATTGGCCCTGTCCTGACACCAGGTCATGACCCTCAGGCTATTTGCATAGTAAAGCATGGGATCAGGAGTCTGCTCCCAAGGCCAGGAGACCTAGCTGGGGAATATTATGCCTGTTGTCTCACATGGGTTTTGCTGACTTTGGGGTAAGAGGTGATGTTTGGGGAGTACAGGAACCTCCTGAATTAACAGTGTCACTCTTTGCAGTTTTAAAACACTCTAATTTTAAACACAGATGTTTGTGGTGAGGATGGAACTTTACAGAAAATTCTAAGATGAAACATGAAAGTTCAAAGGAACATATTGCCCCTGAGTAGTTCCCAAGTAACCTGTTGTCCATGCTCATGCCCTGCAGCTGGGAGCAGAAAAGGCCCACAGGTTTTGATGCGTTTTGAAGTCTGCTATTGCACAGTGACTTTGACGCTCAGAAACTAGTCCATTTCTTTTAGAGAAGGCAAAATGTTATGAAAGGGAATGCTCTGCAGAGTGGTTGTATATAGCACGTTTCCTAGAGCTTTTTGCTAAGATAAATTATCAAAGAAACTGTCCCTCTAAGGGCCCTAGCACAGCCCATTTAAATCTCCAGCATTGTGTGACACAGGTCCTGCCAGGAATGTTGGAGTCCAGGCTGAGCCAAGTCGGTCCGGCACTCACAAGTTCAGCATGGTCAACACTGGGAGCACAGGCCCGTTGACAGCCAGCCGGCTCCCCACCCTTGCGTTGGGAGGGTGCTGAGGAGGACTCTGCAAGCCTGGGACTGCCCCTCCCCCTTCCTCAGGACACAGGGAGAGAGGCAAGGGTTAGTGTGGTTATGGATGTGCCTGGAACTTTCTGGGACCGAGCTAATCAGCTTGCCTCTCTCATGACCCTTCCCTGAGAGAGAAAACGAGGCTGCATAAAGGTTGCCCTGGTTAGGGGCTCCTGCAGGCCTTTGCAGAGGGTCCACACTTCTGGATGTTCCAACAGGACAAATGCAGCACCATGGAGCTGATGGCTGGACAGAGGATGCATGGGGAGGGAAGAAGAGCCAGAGGACGGGCGTGGGCAGAGCTGAGCAGCGGGGAGAAAACAGAACTTTCAGAAGACTGTTCGTGGTTCTGCTGCCTTAAAGTGGAGAGTCAAGCTCCGGTCTTCACAGCCCAACGGGACCTTTGTACTGCGTTTGACTAGATATGTGACGGCAGTCTGCATGACAGCTAGAGAAGCCTGCTAATTATGAATGGATGGGTTTCTAAATGGACTGCCTGAGGATGCAATTCAGATCCTAATATTTGGCATCAAATGTTTAGACATAAAGTTTTAAAAATATAAAAATTAACCTCATATTTTATAATATCAGCCTTGATAGCAAACGCGCCTGAAGCACTCATCACCAGTGTGATGGAAAGGCGCATACAGGATTGTGCACGAGGCTCGCTTCTATTTGCCAGCCACAGCCACTGTCCAGGCCTCTGCAGAGTAAGGGAACAATGAGTGGGAATCCCTCAGCAGTCAGCAGCTTCCAACATGGGCACAGCTGTCTGTGCTTCAGAACGGCCTCCAACACCATAGAAGATGAAAAGTGCCCCAGGCAGACCCTGAACTGGGGACCAAAAAGGGAGGAAGGACTGGGAAGGGGAGAAAGAGGCAGGGCCTCTGGGTCCCTTGGTGTTACCAGGGTACAACCTCGCTATGCTATGGAGGTTAGACTAAAGCTTGAGGCAGGACCACTCAGAGGACCCTCGCAGGGCTCACCCAGAGATTGAAGCACTGATGGGAGAGAGGAGCCTTGTGAGATTGGGTAGGAACACAACAGCTTCTGTTTCAGGTCAGTGGCTTGGAGTGTGGAGAACCTCTACTTTCCACCCAAGAGCTAGGCATTTAGGACAGAAGAATTGTTAGTCTTTCCGCTGTTTAGGGAGCTGTGAATTGTGTGTGCACATGTGGGTGTATGTAAAATCTGCTCAGTCATCCAGCATGTGGCGCTGATTAACAGCAAACCGCAGCAGGAGGCTGTGAGGGAGGCAGGCACATCACCCTATTTAGCAGATAAGAAAATGAAGCTTGAAGGGACCAATGACCTGTCCAGTGTCACCCGTGAGGACTGAGTCACACATAGGAGGCTAGTTCCAGGCAAGTTGCTCCCAAGAGGCTGGCCCTGGGCAGGTCACTCCAGGGAGGCCAGCCCTAGGTAGGTCACTCCTACAAGGCTGGCCCTGGGTAAGTGGCAACCTGCCCCTTCCTCAGTCCTCACATCTGCTCTCCTCTGAGGATGACCAATGCTCCGTCTTGCTCTCATTTTCACCAGTTTAATCACTGTTTCTTGCTCCAGAGTTACAGAGGGTACTCAGGCTTCAGTCGACAGGCCCCTGCCCTGGTGCTTGGAGACCGACATCAAATCAGCATGATTCCGTACCTGGTTCTTGTTGCTTTTGTTGATCTAATGCCAGATTCTGGTTGTAAGACTTTGTACTACCGAAGCAGTCTTTGTAATATGCTCTTTTTAATTAAAGCAAAATTGTTTCACCAAGATTTTTCAGTTTTTATTTACTTACTTATTTATTTATTCTAATTAAGTATACATGACAGCAGAATACATTTTCATTCATTGCACACAAATGGAGCACAACTTTTCATTTCTCTGGTTGTACATAATGTAGAGTTGCACCTTATGTTCAGTCATACATGTATCCAGGGCAATGACGTCCACCTCATCCCACCATCTTTCCTGCCCCTCTGTCCCGTCCCCTCCCTTCCCTCCTCTTGACCAATCAAAGTTTTTCTGCACCCCCCCCCATTATGGATCAGCATCCACTTATCAGAGAGAACATTCGGCCTTTGGTTTTCTGGGATTGGCTTACTTCACTTAGCATGATGTTCTCCAACTCCATCCATTTACCTGAAACTGCCATAATTTTATACTCTTTTAATACTGAGTAATGTTCCATTGTGTATATATACCACAGTTTATCCATTCATCTATTGAAGGGCATCTAGGTTGGTTCCACAGTTTAGATATTGTGAATTGAGCTGATACAAACATTGAAGTGGCTGCATCACTGTAGTATACTATTTTTTAAGTTCTTTGGGTACAGACCCAGAAGTGGGATAGCTAGGTCAAAGGGTGGCTCCATTCCAAGTTTTCTAAGGAATCTCCGCACTGCTTTCCAGATTGGTTGCACCAATTTGCAGTCCCACCAGCAATGTATAAACGTGCCTTTTCCCCCACATCCTTATCAACACTTAATGTTGTCTGTGTTCTTGATAGCTGCCATTCTGACTGGCGTGTGATAAAATCTTAGTTTTGATTCATATTTCTCTAATTACTTGAGATGTTGAATATTTTTTATATATTTGTGGATAGATTGTATATCTTCTTCTGAGAAGTGTCTGTTTAGATCCTTAGCCCATTTATTGATTGGATTGTTAGGTTTTTTGGTGTTGAGTTTTTTGAGTTCTTTATATATCCTGGAGGTTAGTGCTCCATCTGACCTGCATGTGGCAAAAATTTGCTCCCAAAATGTAGGCTCTTTCTTCACCGCATTGATTGTTTTGAATTTTCAGTTTTTGAAAATTTCAATGGTGGTGAAGAATTCAGGCCATTTTTTTTGATAACCACTAAGTTCCAGGAACTTTCACATGTGTTTTATTATGACAACTTTCAATCCACCTGTGACTAAGGTGTCATTGTTATCGGTTCCCCATTTATAAGTTCACACAGACTTCAACGTGTCTGAGTCCAAGGTCAGGCTGCTACTCACGTTCAGCTCATGTCATGGAGTCATGCATGGCAGCAAGGGCCAGCTGAACACAGCAGCCAGCATGGAAACTCTGGTTGTTGCACCCACAACTCCTTCTGCTGGGTCTAGCGTGGCATCGACTGCAGATTGAGACCTACACGGGTCTGTCTCCTCCAGGCATTGTCTAGTTCTGATGGAACTTCAGGGTCTTCCCTGCCGATCCTCTGCCAGTGTCAGAACTCTCCTCTCTTCCCAGCTGTTCTGCCCTGCCTCAACGGAGACCAGCTCCAGCGTTGGGAACCCATATAGGTCCCAGGTTACTTCTAGTTGAATCTGCAGCAAGGTCACCTCAGCTTCTTTCATCCACAGCTGTGGCCTCTTCCATAGACCACCTTAGCTGAATCCATAGGGTCACAAGGACAAATCTGCCCTGGACCCCAGCTGACATCATGGGTATGCAGTCTGCATCTGCTCAGATGGGCCCTGAGCTGGGTTTAGTGGTGTGCTGGTGCCTTCTTAAGCTTTCTGATAGTTTTTTAAAAAAATTTTCTTTTTTAGTTGTTGATGGATCTTTATTTATTTATTTATGGTGCTGGGGATCGAAACCCAGTGTTTCACACATGCTGGGCAAATGCTCTACCACTGATCCACAATCTCAGCCCCCCAGTAGTTTTTAAACAAGAGATCCTGCAGGTTTATTTTGCATTGGGCTGCACAAATTGAACAGGTTATCCTTCATGAGGCTGACACCACAGTGTATCCTAAAAGTGCCACACATGTCCTTTCTCCTTCCTCTGTCCTCTCAAGCCCTCACCTCCCAAAAACGACTGGATGTGCTAACATGACTCACAGAATTCAAGAGGGTGAAAGGTTCTACCTGCCTGTTTGTTGCAAAAGATGCAACAGAAGACCACCAGGAAATGGTACTATGCTGTGGATAACGCATAGAACAAGAAGACAGAATATCAACAGGAAACAGGAAAGACTGAACAACCATGTAAACCAGCAAGACCTAATAGACATCTGCAGAATGCTCCTCCAGTAACAGCAGAGCCTGCTTCTCTCCAGGGAAGGAGAACATCATCCTGGAGAGACCATAAGTTAGGCCATGAAACTAACCTCAAGTCTAAATGAATTGAAATCAAACTAAGCATATTCTCTGACCACAATAGAATGAAATACATCACTCACAGAAAGAAAATTTGGAAATTCACACTACGCAAAAATTGAAGAATATGCCCTAATGGGCCACCAATGGGTCAAAGAAGAAATTACCAGGATATTTCAAAAGTACATCATTTTCACACACTCTGCGTTGGTCAGAGCCAAGACACCTGGCCATAGCTGAGGCTCCAAGTGTTGTTCTAAAGGGCATTTGAAAATGACAGTGTGTGTTGCAATGGGCAAGCCAGGGTCCAGAAGTTGGCCTGTCATGCAGATGTGAGCAAGGACTTTGCCACTCAAGAGCTATCTGCCCACGTGTCACTGTTGCTCAGCTGAGCAGGACAGCAGGTCTCCCAGCATCTCAATGGCTGACTCAGCCTCTAATTGAACAAACACTGAAAGACAGTTTGCTGAGCTGAATTCACTTTTACTGGATAATATTTCAAACTGCATGAGAAGCTGATTAGAGAACAGCCTCTGGTTTCCAAAGGGCTGTCCTGAGTCCCGGCCATCTGCTCTCTGGGAGTAGTCTCCCCACAGCACTTAGCGCAGTAGGCACTGAAAGCACCAGGGAGTTTGAACAGCCCTCCGTTGTTCTTTCTCTCTGATGGCCTTGCCTTTATGGAACACTGCTATGATTCCTGAAGCTTCTAGAAGCTTTTAAGTAGTTTCACTTTGTGTGAAGGAGAAGCTGTGACTATAACTGGCATAGAGTTGAATGATGAAGACCTTTGTCTTTATTTGTAAATGCACACAGAGGTCAGGTGCTTGTACAGTCTCTTCTGGGACCCAAGCTACCAACTGGCAAGCAAGCCAACACAAAAGACCCCTTGTTCCCAAATAGCTACCCATGTAGCTCTGTTGACAGATGGTTAAGAAACAGCTTGCAGGACACTGTCAGAGCCAAAACAGTGCCACATGCTGGAGAGAAAATGCAGAGTTAATACTCTGGCTGCTCTCTCCTCCCCCACCATCGACTTCCCACTAGGTGTTTATAAAACTATTGCATAATACACAGGATCATGCTCTTTGGCCTAACAGATTTACCACAACTGAGAAATTTCTTGGAGTCTGTTTTATCATAAAACTTTATGTGAATTTAGCATTTTTCCACAAAGTATTTGCGTTGGTCTTCATGCTAAACATTACTTTAAATGACTCATCTTCAAATAAAAATGACATTCCAAGGAGAATCACATGCAGCTCACAGGAGGCAGCACCTTCACATGATGCTAAACTTCCACTTAGCACCCTGGGACCAGGGCAGTGCCAAGACTTGTTTTAGTATTCCCTTGCCCTGGTCAGAATTCTCCCTGCTCTTGTTGACACCAGCCCTGTTCTATTCAGACGTGAGAATCGTGTTGAAAATTCTGGACCTCGCAGCTGACTATGGTGGTGGGGCTCTCCTTCCATAGCCCTCTGCTGATGTCTGCTCAGCTCAGGGGGCAGCTGAGTAGTTGGGCTGAATTTTGCTTTCCTCTGTGTACCCACGAGCATAGCAGCTTTCAAGATGCACAGGCCAAAACTGTGGAAGAAGCATGGATTGGAATGAGATGCCCACATCCAGAAATCAATTGGGACCCAAAATTAATGTCTAAGAAGAATGTTTAAGAACTTAAGAGTATTTAGTGTATAGTGCACAATGTTCCCATCCACTGTGGCGCTCCCAAGAGGTCCACATCCTCTGCAGCATTCCTGGGACATCCACACCCTCTGTGGCACTCCCATAAGGTCCCATGATGTCCACATTCTTTGCAGTATTCCCAGGAGGTCCCTGTCCCCTGTGGCACTCCCAGGATGTCTGCACCCTCTGCAGCTCTCATGCCCCTCCTGAGGCCACAGGTAAAGCCAGTTCTTGGCCACACATCCTGGCTGGGGCTGTTGGAAGATTGAATCTGACCTCAAGAGGAAAATGTGATGTGTCAGGTTCCTGTTGCACAATGGACAGTGGCTGAAAGTGGAGTTGTCCTGAGTTAAAGGACAGAGAAAAGGAGTTCATGAAATAGGAGCCCAGGGAAGAAGTGGAACACCGACAGCTCAGCGAGATGGAGGGGGCAGCAGTTCCAACAGCCATCCCTTGAAATCTCACCGCTGAGCCACAGAGGCCACTGGCTACTCAACAGGCACGGAAAAGCCAGCCAGAGGTGCCTGGCTCAGGCTGGCTGGGAGATCTGACGGACTGCTCATCCCCAGGCTGCAGTCGGGGATGTGGGCTCTTAGGCCAGAGATTGCAGGCTGATGACCACACAGCCAGCACTGGTGGATGGGGCTTCCTGACATGGCAGGCTTCAACCTGAACCAAGGGTCAAAGTCCTGAGTGTCCCTGGGGCGAGCCCTGTCCTCCAGGCTGCGACTCAGCACGGTGACAACCTCAAGCCCAAGCTGGAATCCGGCTCCAGGCCTGCTTGCTGAGAGATGAGCTCAGGCTGGAGCAGGGTGGCAACCAGTCCATTATCATTTGCCACAAAGAAGAGCATGCAGCTTCCTAGGCACCAGGCTGTGCCTCAGGCCTTGGAGCTGACCTGCAACGTTCCCAGGCTTCACTCCCTGGCTCCCCTCCACAGTCCTCCCCTAGGGAGACAGCCCTAACTCCAGGGGGCCTAGCTGCTCTGACTGGCCCCTGGGATGCCTTAGACTCCATTGTTGTAGACCCTGCCTCACTATTCGGCTTTCTTCTTTGTGAGTTTGCCTCTCATACAGTGAACTCTTTGAATAAGGCTGTGTCTGTCTTGGGAGCACCTAGCCCAGACCTGAGTCACACCTCTTAAAACTTCATGACAGTGAGCCAAGAGCCGATGAGGATCTCTGGGAATATTCCCTGATGAACACTCCTTCCCCTGTCTCCCTTCTCCAAACTCTGTCTCTGTCCCTTCCCTTACATAGCCTCCCGGTACCCTGAGGAACCTCACAACTACAAGAAATTCTTTGAACTGCTAAGTCCAAAGATACAATGTTATCAAGGGCATAGAAGGAGCCCTGGCAGAGGGCGACAGAGACACTGGCTCCCAGTCTGGCTCTGCCCTCATAGACACTGAGCAAATCCCTCCTGTCTTGTCCAAAAACTGAACTGGAGCCACTAAAATCCAGAATTTCTGAATTAGTAGAGAACTAATCTACTAAAGCCATCTTAGGCTAATGAGTTAAAGGGTCAGCTCTTAAGAGGGGTTTCAAAGGGTCTCAAACAAATATGCTCTTAGTAAGCTAAACATATATGAGTAGGTAAAAATCCAACAATACGGCAAACACAGCAGAATGGCTGCTTTAGGGAAGGACAGAGGGACAAGAGAGCTGACCCAAAATGAAGTCAAGGAAAAGCCAGCAAGAGCCCAGCGAAAGATCCATCTGGATCTCTGACTTCACATAATGAGACATTATGTAAAGAGTGAACTTAATTTAGGTGACCATACTGGACATACAAAACAGCAATAAAGCAGAAATGATTACAAACATATCAATCACATTTATGCCTTAGAGCACACAATGTGTACACAGCCTCCTGTGCATGTGGCTTTGTCCAGGCCCCGTATCCTCCAGCCCAGTTCTCGGTGGTGAAAAAGTCTAAGTGTCCCCTGAATGTCTACAGCACAGAGAGGGGTCACCTACAACCACTGCTCACATGCAATGGCAGAAGGAAGCAGCCGGAGATTGTGCTGGCAACTTCTGTTCATGTGCCCCATTCAGGGTGGAATTGTCACCTCCTCCAAACCTGCATGTTTAAGTCTTAGTCCTCCTTAGAATGTGGCTTATTGATTCTATCTGGAAATAAACTTTTGCTGGTACAATTTGTTAACACAGGTCAAAGTGCAGTAGGGCAGCCCTGATCCAACATGCCAGTGTCCTCATTAGAAAGGGGAGTTTGTGCATGCCAGGAGAGCACATTGAGCTGAGGTCATGCTCAGGTGATGCTTCCACTGCCCAGGAGCTCCAAAGATGGCCAGCACACTGCTGGAGCCAAGAGGGAGCCGGGCAGCCAATTCTTCCTCATGGTCCTCAGGAGGAGCAGGTCTCACTGACAACCTGATCTCTGAACTCCAAGAACTTGAGACAATGCATTTCTGTTGTTCAAGCCAGAACAACATCCAGTTTATGTAATGTTTTTATAGCATCCCTAGAAAACTAATATAAGCCTGCAATTCCCATTAATGAATGAAGAATAACACCTTACACTGGCAGTAAGCACACTGACCAGAAAGTTGTCTCTGCTTGTGAACCAAGTATGCATGTGGAGGGCCTGGCCTCCTCACCCAGGAGCTATGCAGCCACAGGACATTGCTCAGCCTGCAGCGCCTGGCACTTGGACATAGAACCACCAGGGGATCCAAGGTGATCTTGTCTTGAGATCCTTAACTTCATTGTCTCTAAAAGACCCTTTTCCAAATTAAGCCACATTCACATACACATTCACAGGTACAATACACACACACACACACGCACGCACGCACACGCACACGCACACGGCCATACCCAACCTACCACACCATCTGGGACTCAAGTTCACCTTTCACTCTCTTCTACCAGTGGGAAGTAAAAGGTTCCTCCTCCCCTCTGAGTGGCCACAGGAGTGATTGGAGATGAGCTGATGCAGCAGCAGAGGGCTCCTTGGCCATCTGTGCCCTCAAGCAGCCTACATGTGTCTCATTCCATGGTATGCCCAGCTGCAGGTGGACCACTTGCAATTTACAAGAGACCGCTAGCAGGTTCATCCCCCTAGTGAATCAGAAGTTTTCACAAAGCTGCAGCCCATCATGGAAATTTCTGGCTGCAAGGCTGATGCCTGTGCTCAGAGGTAATCTCTCTACCAGGGCCCAGTAGACTGCCCAGAGCAGCTTCTAAAATGATGTCTCTTCTTTGTGCCAACAGCTTGTCTATGTGCCTGAACACTAAGGGCCTATACTGTCAGAGCTGGACGTGAACTACACACGCAGCATGTTTTCCTACCATAGACACCGCCAGCCCAGAGTCTGTCACGTCAGGATGGGTGGGTTGCTTGCTGGAACAGCCTGGACTTGCTGCAGAGCTGTGTCCTGCTCAGGGCTGCCCATGAAGCTGGCCTTCCACACGCTTGGCAAATGCGTGTGAGTATCTTTCTCAAGAATTCCAATTTCTACCTCTGGGGAGCAGGAGGTCACTGGGTAGAACCTTGCTTGAGTTAGGACACCATCCATTTGACCTCTGCAGGGAAGAGGCTGGGGCGCAAGGCAGCCTCTGCCTCAGAGTGGTGTCCATCATTGCCACCCCTCTAGGAGCACAGCATGGTGTGGCTGGACTGTCCTGGCAAGGAGTGGGTGGGCAGAGAGAGGTGCAGGGCCCATGCACAACCCAACCTCACTCTTCCCAGGTGTGCCCGTACCCTACTGACTAAGGATCAGTGTGGGCATTCCACCACAAATGCGTCCCCTCCAACCATACATTTGGTCACCAGAAAAGCCACCACCAGGCCATCAACGGGCCTGGAGGACTATCTGTGACAGACTCCACCTGTCCCACTCCACTGGGAGTGAGCACACGAGCCATGCTAGGCCCAAGTGTCACTTCAGTCCAGATCATGTTTTCAGATGCCTCTGAGTCTCCTCATGCAGCTAGTGCAGGAAGTGACCAAAAGCCCCGTAGAGAAATCTGGGAGTCACTACCATGCACTTTGCTACCTTCACAAGGGGCTTATTCAGGCAGAGCTGGCCTCTCCAGAGTTCATGGGTTCCAAGTTGAAAAACAGGTTTGGAGACTGGTAGAAGATGGGAGCAAGTGTCCCCAGCCTCTGAACACGTGTTTTTAATTTGTCCAAGAATCTCATGCTGGGAGCACTGATCTGGTTAGTCTACCTGTCTGTTCTTGCTAGGGATGACAATAAGTGGGCTGGTCTTGCTTGTGGCAGTGCAGTGTTGCTGTCTGGAGTCTGACTTCAAGTACCACCAATCCCTTTGCTACAAGAAAGCCCACTCTGCAGCAGCATCTGTGTCTGCCCAGGCTGATGGGAGAAGCCATCACCCAACTTCTCAGAGACGTCAGTGCCCTCTTACCACTGCATTCTTTATCAGTTTGCTAAGTGGATTGTCCTTGGGCCAAGCCCTCCTGCAGAGCAGTCAGCAATGTAGACAGCATGTCCACTCCAGCACGCTCCTTTTATGGTGCCTTCTGTCTGGCAGCTTTGCTTTTTGTGGCCTGTTATTTGTCCAAGCCTCCAGAATCTGTTCCCACCATGTGTCTCTGTCTCCAAGGTCCTTGCAAGGGTGCTGGATCCTGAATCACAGAAGTGTTTTCCCTTATAAAACAAAACAAAACAAAACAAAACAAAACAAAACAAAACAAAACAAAACAAAACCAAGCAAGCACAGCCTCTATGTTCTGTGCCCTTAAACTAGCGTCCTAGGATCCACTTCTCCAAGCATTCCACAGCTCCTACGCGTTCACAGCCAGGTCCTGAGGACCCACCCTCCTCCTGTGGGCTCACATTCTGCAGGCCAGTTGGTGTTGGGATTCACTGTGACCAGCCTGGTCCCAGGAAGGGGTGAGGGTGGGCCTCAAAGGTGGGCTCACATTGTCTGTTAAGACCAAGGATTCTGATGGTCTTTGAGTAGGGGAAAAGTGCTGACTTTGAACAGGAGTGAAGGGGCCACGTCTGTAGGAGAAGATCCAGGAGAGTCTGGATAGTCAAGATCCCTGAGTGCATTGACCAGATGTCCCTAACCTGACACTCAGGGTCCCACCTCTTTCTGTCCAGGGTGCTGAACTTATCAAGCAACAACTGAGTTTGGGAATTCCACTACTTGTGACCCTCTGCTGTTCTGCTAGTTAAGACCTGGGCCATGCTCTCAGTGTTGCTTTTTACAAGGAGGCCTCTGTCTTTCAGAGCTCTCCTTAAGTCACTTGTTGGCTCTCCTCACCTGGTGCTGCTTCTGCAGCACAGTGGACACCTGTCCAGCCACAGCCTTGTCTTTCCAGTTTTCTCCCAACCTTTGCATGTCAGCACCACAGCTTCTCTCAGGCATTCCTTGTCAGACAATCTGCTTGGGTCTACCTCACCATCTCTAGACCCTGTCCTTGCCACCCACCACTGTACGAGCTTTCCTGTTGCTTCAGGAGCAGTCTGGAGGAACAGTCAGCTGTGACAAGGATTCGTCCCAGTTTTCCGACAGTAAATGCCTCAGGTTCCTTAGTGGGTTAAGTGACCCCTTTGTAAATCAAGAACATTGTTGTCCATTATGTTTGCTACAAAGCTTCTCCTGGATCTGAGATTTTGCTTTTGACATGTTTTGAGTCATTTCTTTTTACAATCTTTTAGATTTAAGTCAAATTTTAAAACTTTTTCTTTTATAAAGGACTTATTAATTCCAAAACTATCCATCAATGCTTTCTTAAATCTTCAAACCATCTGTCATTCCATGTTTATTTTCCACAGAAATAAAAACTTCCTAAAACATTTTGAATTTCATTAGATCAGAAAGAAAGAAAAGTAGCGGTCTCCTTTCTGATTCTCCTCCCACATTTTTGGTTTGTTTGTTTGTTTGTTTTTTGGTACAAGGGATTGAACCCAGTGGTGCTTACACACTGAGCCACGTCTGCAGCTCTTTTTATTTTATTTTTTTTAAGTTTTGAGATATAGTCTTGCTAAGTTGCTTAGGGCCTCACTAAATTGACTAGGCTGGCCTCAAACTTGAGATCTTCCTGTGTCAGTCTCTCAAGTTGCTGGGATCATAGATGTGTGCCATGGTGCCAGCTTACAGTATTTTCTAATTAAATAATAAATATATCTTTTAGGGTAGAAAATTTGTGAAATATGGAAAAGTGTTAGGAAGAAAACAATAACAACAGAATCAGCAGTAAATCCACTGGTCAGATTAGAGATGATAGCTGGGAGCATTTGGGTTTATCTTAGGCACAACTACATTATGGATAGACTTGGTTCCTGCTTTGTTGATTTAATATTAAACCATCAGGTTCATATCAATTTCACTATATAATCTCCAAAAACTCAATCTTAAAGAGCTGCATGCTATTTACTATGAATATGGCATAGTGGTGACCACTCCAATTACTTGGTAATTGATCAATGAGAAAAAAACTAATGAAGCAAAAATGTTAAAGATATTTTCAAATAATTCCTCTGGTAAGTGATACTAATTTCCACACCTGCCAGTGATCTTGGAGAGCACCTGCCTCAAGCTGAATTCTTTTTTTTTTTTTTTTTTTTTTTTTTTTTTTTTTTTTATCTCTGCCAGCTTGGAAGGTGACAAATGGTCAACTGTTAGGGGCTTTCTTGACCCGTGTGACTGTGGGCAGTCTCAGGGGCCACACAACTGCCCCTGAGTAAGTCCACACAGGGGAATGTGCCAGGGTTAAAGAGAACCCTGACATCCTTAAGTCCTTAACCCTCCAAATCCTGAGAAAACCCTAATCCCATACAGAATACAAAGCAGGAAATCATTCTTCCTTCCTGAGTCGCTAAAGCCCCAAATGGGAAGAAAGAGCTTTGTTCTTATTCTGACCCAATAAAGCCATTTGTTTCCTGGTCCTAGCTGTCTCCCAGATAGGAAACTTACATTTAGATCTAGACAAACAGGAGACCCATATAATTATCAGGGTCAAAGAGCAGAGGAGCAAGGCCTGGGATGGTGGCTCAGTAGTAGAGCTCTTGCCTAGCACACATGAGGCACTGGGTTGGACCCTCAGCACAACATAAAAATAAAGGTATTGGGGGCTGGGATTGTGGCTCAGCGGTAGAGCACTTGCCTCGCATGCATGAGGCCCTGGGTTCGATCCTTAGCACCACATACAAAGCAATAAAATAAAGTCATTGTGTCCATCCTTCTATAACTAAAAAAAAAAATTAAAAAAAATAAAAATAAAAATAAAGGTATTGTAGCCGGGCGCGGTGGCTCAAGCCTGTAATCCCAGCACTTAGGGAGGCTGAGAAAGGAGAATCCAGAGTTCAAAGCCAGCCTCAGCAACAGTGAGGCACTAAGCAACTCAGTGAGACCCTGTCTCTACATAAAACACAAAATAGGGCTGGGGATGTGGCTCAGTGGTAGAGTGCCCCTGAGTTCAATCTCCAGTACCGGAAAAAAAAAAATAAATAAAAATAAATAAATAAAGGTATTGTGTCCACCTATAACCAATATACTCTCTCTCACATACACACACACACACACACACACTCATCAGGTCTTATCTTGACCACCACCCGCCCGGCGACCCCTGCAGTGTCTCTATGGCTAGAGCACAGGTCAGGCTGTGGTTGAAGCCTGGAGATGGGGTGGGGGCAGGATGAGATAGATAAGGATCGTTGGACCAAGACCATCTACAGATCTTTGCAGCGAGTAGACTCCCTGAGTGAACAGCAGCCTCATGGTTATGTATCAAAGGCTTTATGCCATCCGGTTTCACAGCTAAGAAGCTGATGTACAGAGAAACATTAAGAGCTGGATATGTTTCACTACTGTAGTCAGGATTTAGACGCAGACATCTGATTCCAGAGCTCACATCCAGTCCACAGAATTCCAGCCCCATCTTGACAAAGCCTTCAGCTTCTGAAGACTTGCTTACTTTCTTCTAATGTGGACAAGGCAGAGGTGACCTGGAACTCTCACAGTGGGCACCTTCGAGTGTCCTGGAAGTTGCACTGGTTTCTAAGTTTCATCACAGTGACACTTTTGTGTTTATTGCTCTTAGTGTGTGGGTCCGTGGCCAACGTTTAATTTAGTCCTATGATTATCTATTTATAGCCATGGAAACCAGCATGGTCTATATATAGAAGACAATAAAATCTTATTGTGAAAGCTTGTAAGTTTAACTAATGACTTAATGTGTTTGTTCCTATCAATGGTCAACCACTCAGTTCAAACAACTCAAGTCTGATCCAACAGTTGGCATCAGATTTCACAAAGCTTGCACAGGAGAAGGGAGCCTATGAGGTCCCAGCCTGATCTGCACACCCTTCCCCTCCCATCACTGGCCAGTTCCCTTTCCCTGTTCCCAGTGAGGAAATCTCAGGCACCTGGCATCAACATTTCACAGTTCAGGGTAAATTCTAAGTATGGTGCTGCTGAGTATTTAAGTTGTATATTCTCAGCTACAGGAGGTACAGAAGCAAAGGAGGGCAGAGGAAAAGGAGAGGAAGTGGATGGTGTCTTTCATGTTGACAATGGTAGGAGAGAGAAGACATGCGTTAGCTTTTCTTTTCCCTTTTCTCTCAATAGAAAGATTGTAGAGTTGTGTATGTGGGATTGAGAGAATGTGGAGAAATGGGAAACCCTTGCCTTCTGCTCATGAGACCTGGGATTTAGTTCTTACTGTGTAGTTCTCCAGCTTCCAACAGTGAGTGAGAGGCCCTTCCTTTGGGGGCCTTTAGCTCTTCAGTGGCAAATCTTGGATGTCAGTGGAACATTTAAGGCTCTTTCTCCTGATTCTGTATGATTCTGTACTTTGGCATCCGTAGGATCATGGCATCGGGGTTGACAGCAATTTGGCTACAACTGATAAATATGTGGCTTATTCAACAGGAAGAGCATTTTCAACCCAGGATTCTCGTCGCTGTCTTCTCACAGAACTCCTCCCCACCAGCACACTTCATTTTCATATGCGGGGACCCTCCTCTGGTCCTGATGCCACCTGTCACCCCTATCTCTCCCTGGGCAAGCGAGAGGGACTGAACTCTGCTCACCCTGAGCTCTCCTGTCTGTGGGACTTGACAAGGTTCCGTATGCAAAAGTGCAGATGGATCACAACAGTGAGAAAGGTGTGGTGTCAGGAAGGGACATGTCGAGAGCTTCACCCTCTTTCTCAATAAGGACTCATTGACCTCACTGTGCATGCTCGCATTTCGGAACCTTTCACATGCAGCAGCAGATTCTCATGCATACCCTGTCCCTGGTGTGTCTTTCCATTGCCTTTTCTCTCTGCTAGCTCAATTAAAGCTTCACCTTTGTGTGGAACGTTGGTGAGGTACGTAGCTTCACTGCTTGACACAAATCATCCACCAGGCAAGGACAGGCATCTCAGCCCTTTGGTGACAGGACTCAGATCTTCCAAGGCTCCAGGCACCATGTGAGCTCCACGGTCCCGAGCCACATGGGCATGCAGTCTGCTATTATATCCATTTATATTCTTCCCAAAGCTGTGTAGCCCCTCTGTGCCTTAGCTTCTTCTATAACATAAAAATAACACCATCTACTGTATTATACTGTGACAGTTACATGAGACAATTCAGCTGCAGTGTAAACACGGATCATGGAGAACCCTCAGTTGCCTTCCTCCCCGAGTAGCGGTTCCAGATAAGAAGACATAGCTGAATGGCCCAACAGGTCCCAGGCCCTTTGGCTGATCTGCAGCTTGTGCTCAGGGCAGGCAAGTCCCCATGCAGAAATAAGCACCTTCAGCTACTGACCTGGGAACCAAACCCTCCTCATGACACATAGTCATGATTGGCTCTGCCAGCTGCTGACCACTACCACTCCCAGTCCTTTGTCGATTATCTCATGCCCCTGCTTTCTCTCAATGGCACCCTAGCCTCCTCTCTCCCTCTCCTGCTTCTCCCCTTCCCAGCATCCCCAGCCACAGTTGTGAAAGAACAGGCTGCCCGGGAGGTAGACATGGTAGAGTTCTCTCTCAAGGCAAATAATTAGGAACACATTGACCTTTCTTAATGGGCAATGTAACATTGAGCAGATGGAAGCCCAGACCCAGGCCACTTTGCAGAGAGTGGGGGCAGCCAGTGTTCAAATAGGACCTCTAAATGGAAACCTAATTGGCTGTTAATGGAACTTATCTAATTAAACACACTTGTAGTTAGGCACAAAGAAGAAAAGCAGCCTGAATTTTGTTCTTGGAGAAAACAGAACTATATTTGATATGGTTAATATGCCTGTACTTAAGCCCATATTCAATTATCTCCTGCCTTCTGTCACGCATTGACACCACATCTGAAGCCCCCAAGGTAGGCCCAGTGCCTGCTCCAACCCTTCACAACCCAGAGGCTTCAGCACAGTTGACAGTGGGGAAGTGGCTCCATGGTGTCCTCTGGGGGTAAGGCGGAGCAAGAGGAAAGCCTTTGGAAGCACTTGGGACTGATCTCTGGGCTGGAGCAGAGCTGCTCTCCTCCTGGAACCCTGAGGCTCAGGGATTCTCCAAGATGAAGGGAGGTTCCTCAGTCTTTTGTCTTTCATTCAAAAATACAAGTAAAAAGAGTGTAGTAATCTGTAAGGCAGAGGCGAGGCTGAGGGACCTGACTCCCCGCAAGGTGAAGGAACTTGTTCAATGCCATAGAGAGTGAAGCAGAGACCTGGTGGTCACCCTGCAAAAGAACACAGTGAAGTCAGGCTGTGACGATGCCTTGCAAACTCTGAAGTGTGAATGGATAGATCCAGCTTTGTCTTCTGGGGATGAAATAGTGGCATCCCAATTCCAACGTCACAATACAATGCCCCCCACAACACGTACGTAGGACACAAGCCCTGCTCCTGGGAGTTGAGCAGTATTCGGGATTGTCCAGGTGCAGGCTTTGGAGCTGGAAAGCCTGAGCCAGGTCTTGACCTGACCTACCACATGTGAACTCTGTGACTTTTGAGCAAGTGACTTTCTGTAGTTCAGTTTGCCCATCTGTAAAGTGGGAGGAACTGTAGTCCTATCCCAAAGGCCTGGGTGAATGCATGCAATGCTTTTAAACAGGGCACACAACGAACCCTCAAATGTCAGCCATTGCTGCTGATCTGACAAGATGGACAGAGCCCACTGTCCCAAGTCCCCTTCCCTTGGAGATCCTCAATCTCTGTGCTTAGTGGTATTTATAACAGGATCACTCTTGGCTTCTCTCCCAGCATAAGCACGGAGCCAAATGCTGAAATGACCCTTGGGGTCTCTGGAAGGCTACAGAATTCTTCATGGTTTTATCTTGGGATCTGTGTGTCCTAAATGAAGTGTGACAGGACAGCTGATACTTGAAGCCTCGTCTCACAGGGCGTGTGGCCTCCCGGCTCCTTCCCACTTCCCTGGGTCAGGTTCTTGGTCTTCCTCTCACCCCTGCCCTACGTCCATGGCTGTTTTCTGCTTCTTATTCGGGAATAAGAAAGGGGTCACTGAGTCATCACCAGAGGGGTCCTGAGTGGCAAGAGGAGAGGCCTGCCTCATACATTGGGCGGGGTGAGGCCATCCAGCCA